>CAUYRH010007347.1:0-34446 GCA_963574655.1 Perodicticus potto
CACTTGTAGTCCCAGCGACTTGGGAGGCGGAGGCAAGAGACTCGCTTGAGCCCAGGAATTGGAGGTTGCTGTGAGCTGTGATGCCATAGCACTCTATCCAGGGTGACAGCTTGAGGCTCTGTCTCAAAAAAAAAAAAAAAAGAAGTATCAATCTTGGTGGCACCTGTAGCTCAGAGGGTAGGGTGCCGGCCACATACACCCAGGCTGGCGTGTTTGAACCCAGCACAGAGCAGCTAAACAACAATGACAACTGCAACAAAAAAATAACCGGGCACTGTGGCAGGTGCCTGTAGTCCAGCTACTTGGGAGGCTGAGGCAAGAGAACGGCTTAAGCCCAAGAGTTTGAGGTTGCTGTGAGCTTTGATGCCACAGCACTCTACCAGGGCAACATAGTGAGACTCAAAAAAAGAAAAGAAATACCAATCAACTTCAATGTGTAGACTTTATTTGAATTTCAGCCTCAACCTGGCACCACCTCAAGACAAGCTGCAACATAAGTGTAGAAAACCTCTTACCAAGTTTTCTCACCAAGTAAAACTTAATATAGTCAAGATTTTAAAGTTAACTTCTATTTATAAGAAATAAGGAGGATAAAGGAAAAAAGTTAACTAACATCAGAAGGAAACCAACTGACTAGTCCAGAACTTGGGATACTATGAAGAAAGTGAATTGATTTCTTCATTGAGTCAGTGGTATAAGGAAAGAAAAGGGAAGAGACTGCTCTAGATTGTAAGTTCAAGGATGTAATGATCAAACATATTATACAGAACTTAATTAGATGATGATTTAAAGAAACAAGTGTGAGAGAGAGAAAGGAGGAGGGAAAGGAAGAGCAGAGAGAGGAAAGGAGGGAGGAGGTGGGGTCTTGGTGTGTGACAGACCTTTTGGGGGCAAGACACAATTCTAAGAGGAACTTTACCTAACAAATGCAATCAGGGTAACCTGGTTTCTTGTACCCCCAATGAATCCTCAGCAATAAAAAAAAAAAAAGAAACAAACAAACAAACAAGTGTAAAACCACATTTGTGAGGCAATC
This sequence comes from Perodicticus potto, assembly GCA_963574655.1. Taxonomy (NCBI): domain Eukaryota; kingdom Metazoa; phylum Chordata; class Mammalia; order Primates; family Lorisidae; genus Perodicticus; species Perodicticus potto. The sequence goes on from CAUYRH010007347.1 coordinate 1,037, forward strand.
AATAGAACTCGAAAATTTGTCAGGTATTAGATGAAACCCAGAATCCCCGCTTATTTTGTTAGGCATGATAATGAATTCACAGCTATTTAAGAAAATGTCCGCATATTTTAGAGATGCATATTGAACTACGTAGAAGTAAAATGACACAACTGGATTTGTTTAAAAATAATTTAGAAAAAAGAGGGGAATATAGGAAATAAGTATGGCAGAATATTGATAAATACTGGATAATAAGTATATACAAAAGGGTTCAAGGTGCTATTCTTTACATCTTTACATGTTTGAAATTTTTTGTAAGAAAACACAGAGAAATAAAAAGGAAATTAACATTCAACATTAAAATTCCTTTTCTCTAGGCTGGGCGTGGAGTCTCATACCAGCAATTCTAGCACTCCGGGAGGCTGAGGCAGGTGGATTGCCTCAGTTCGAGACCAGCCTGAGCCAGAGTGAGACCCCTGTCTCTCAAAATAGCTGGGCATTGTGGAGGGCGCCTGTAGTCCCAGCTACTTGGGAGGCTGAGAAAAGAGAATTGCTTAAGACCAAGAATTTGAGGTTGCTATAAGCTGCGACACCAGAGCACATGCAACTGAGGGTGTCAAGTGACACTCTTGTCTCAAAAAAAAGGCTCGGCGCTTGTAGCTCTGTGGTTAGGGTGCGGGCCACATCATATACTGGGGCTGGGGTGTTAGAACCCGGTCCGGGCCTGCTAAACAACAATGACATCTATAACAAAAAAATAGCTGGGCGTTGTGGTGGGCATCTGTAGTCCTAGCTAATTGGGAGGCTGAGGCAAGAAAATCGCTTAAGCCCAAAAGTTTGAGGTTGCTGTGAGCTGAGACACCACAGCACTCTACCAAGGGTGACACACTGAGACTCTGTCTCAAAAAAAAAAAAAATCCCTTTCCCTTTAACATGTAAAATATGTATTTATATATATGTGCATATATGTATAACATATACATCAATGTGTGTGTGTGTGTGTATATATATATATAATATTGTACATCACATGTATAACTAACACCTGCAATCTTAGCATTTTGGAAGTCTGTGGTGGGTGGATTGCTTTAGGCCAAGAGTTTGAGACCAGCCTGAGCAAAATAGTGAGATTTGTCTCTAAAAAAATAAAAAATAAGCTGGGGGTGGTGGTTCAAACCTATAGTCTCAGGGCTCGGGAAGCTGAGGCAGGAGAATCGTTTGAATCCTAGAGTTGAAAGTGAGCTATGATGCCATTGCATTTTAACAGGGGCAACACAGTGAGACTCTGACTCTAAAAAATCCATAAAACACATACAATATATACATTTAGATGGTTATTGTTAAACTATCTATTGTTAGTCTCATAACTCAATTTATGGAATCAATTCTAGTTTTAAAGGGTACTGGACCCCGGATGGTGCCTGTGGCTCCATGCATAGGGCGCTGGCCCCATATACCAAGGGTGGCGGGTTCAAACCTGGCCCTGGCCAAACTGCAACAAAAAATAGCCAGGCGTTGTGGCAGGCACCTGTAGTCCCAGCTACTCGGGAGGCTGAGGCAAGAGAATTGCCTAAGCCCAAGAGCTGGAGGTTGCTGTGAGCTGTGTCGCCACAGCACTCTATGGAGGGCGACAAAATGAGACTGTCTCTAAAAAAGAAAAAAAAAAAAGGGTACTGCTGGACCCCTATAAATTAGAATGAAAGTTTTACATTTCGGCAAACCTTCTGCATGCTTTTATAATTCCATGAAAAGCTAAATGTCTTAAAAAGGATTTGTTGCTTAGTACTAAATCAAACCTAAAGCTACCATGAAATTTAGTTTACAGTCATTTTCACATAAAAAAGTAGATCTGTTTGTTTTCCCTCTTTTCAGCAAATATGGTTCTAAAGAGTATTTGATAAAATCACTAACATTTGGCTGATATTTATGTTTTTATTTAGTATTTTGATGTTTATTTTATTTACACATTTAAAATAAGACAGAAACTTCTTGTTTAGTCCAATGGTATTAAATTTGTTGTCTTTTGCTTCCTCACAACTTTTATTTTTTTATTTTTTTTTTGAGACGGAGCCTCAAGCTGTCACCCTGGATAGAGTGCCGTGGCATCACAGCTTACAGCAACCTCCAGTTCCTGGGCTCAAGTGAGTCTCCTGCCTCTGCCTCCCAAGTAGCTGGGACTACAGGCGCCCGCCACAACACCAGGCCACTTTTTGGTTGCAGTCGTCATTGTTGTTTGGCGGGCTTGGGCTGGATTCGAACCCGCCAGCTCAAGTGTACGTGGCTGGCGCCTTAGCCTGTTGAGCCACAGGCGCCGAGCCTCCTCACAACTTTTAACAAGACAATCATCCACGGATTACAGTCAAATGACAGCTGAGTATAGTACAGTAGCTGGCTATCTCTAACCTCTCAAATTCTGTCCAGAAGGAACTACTGGAACTCATCTTTAATTCTTGTGATTACCAAACATACAATAAGTAAATCTCTATCACTATACTTTTCCTAGGCATTTTACGTAAAAAATATATCTATTCTTCCTATTTAACATTTACAAAATATCTACCACATGCAGGATGGTAAACAAAACCTTCAATGTTCTACTCTGTTCCCCACATTTCATCACAGTTTAGCTACTTAAAATATTGTAAAAGACAGTGCTTGAGAAGGAAGAGAGTCCATGCTGCTGTCCAGTGAGTTCAAATACATTCATTTAATACTTAATTTAATATTATTTTAGAAAATCGGTACCTTTCCTTGACAGACTAAACTGAATAAGAAAAGAAAGTGTGATGCTGCCTTACTCAGCTTGAGTTTGGGAGAAGCCAGGTCATCATCATCAGGCAGGGGCCCCAGCTCTTTCCTTTTATCCTTGAGTAGCTTCTCCAGGACATGAGCATCGTTGTATACCTATTCAAAAATATATTTAAAATTATTTTCTAAGAACTTTTTAACAAGGTCAATATGTATCTATAAAGAAGGTTTTTTTGTTTTGTTTTTTTTTTGGAGATAAGAGTCTCACTGTGTCGCCCTCAGTAGAGTGCTGTGGCGTCACAGCTCATAGCAACCTCAAACTCTTGGGCTTAAGCCATTCTCTTGCCTCAGCCTCCCAAGTAAGGAACTACAGGTACCCACCACAATGCCCAGCTATTTTTTGTTGCAGTTGTCATTGTTGTTTAGCTGGTCCAAGCTGTGTTTGAACCTGCCAGCCTCAGTGTATGTGGTTGGTACCGTAACGACTGTACTACAGGCGTGGAGCCCATAAAGAAGTTTTTAAAATCTGTATCCATATGAAGTTTTTACAATAGTCGGGAGTGCTACAGAGTAATAAAATCACTGTTTCTGTAGGGAAAGCCTAGGCTTAAATTGGATTTTTAAGTTTTATAGGTGATTATAATGTGCAGATAAGCATACTGATGTCTGAGTACTAGAGTAGAATCATTGCAGGTTTTAACAGAAGTCCTGAAACACATTTACAAGAATTGTTTTCCTCATATACATATCTTTTCCAATGGATCTTTAAAGCAGAACACTTAGCCCAATGGGAATTAGAGATTGACAATACCTGATAATTGGAGAGCAACATTGTTAAATCTGAGTACATGGTCTAGAATCTGATCCATAGAAAAACAATCCCCGTGTAAAGATTTCTCTCTGAAGACAGAACAAAGGGTGGTAATATGTAGCCAAGAACAAGGTTATTCACTTAATGGCTTACCTCCAGAGCTGGCTCTTCCTACCTCCCCAGCAGAGGCTATGTCCTCCCTTGACCAGAGGGGATGAGGGAGTAAGTGACCTTTCTTCTTTGGTCATCTATTTTATTTATATTTATATTTTATTAATTCATTTATATTTTACTTTATATTTTTGAGACAGAGTCAAGCTCTGTCACCCAGACTAGAATGCAGTGTCATCATAGGTTACTACAACCTCAGACTCCTGGGTTCAAGCAATACACCTGCCTCAGCTTCCGGATTAGCTTGGACTACAGGTGTGTATCACCACACCCACCATCTTTTTTTTTTTTTTTTTTTTTGTAGAAATGGGTTCTTGCTCTTGCTCAGGCTGGTCTCAAACTTCTGGCCTTAAGCAATCCTCCCACCCTCCCTCCCAGAGTGCTAGGATTATAGCCATGAGCCAGTGCACCTGGCCATTCTTTTAAAGGTAGCTTTTCTTCTCTTATCAGTGACAGACAAGTGGTACATTAGCCAGTGATACTGAGGACAGAGTAAACCCCTATGATAGAGAGAACCACTTCTTTGATCTGTAAGTATCCTCAGTGCATAAGAAGAAAGGAAATACATGATTTGAAAATGTTATTTTATTTTGGGGAGATGTAAAGTGTATAAAAGATAGAAAATAAAGGAAGTATCAAAGAAGGAAGACTGTATTTTAGCTATATAGATATAGAACTAAAAATCAAGATGCTTTGGGTGGCGCCTATAGCTCAGTCAGTAGGGCACCGGACACATATGCTGAGGCTGGCAGGTTCGAACCCGGCCGGGACAGCTAAAAAACAACAATGACAACTACAACAAAAAAAAATAGCCAGGCACTGTGGCGGGCACCTGTAGTCCCAGCTACTTGGAAGGCCGAGGCAAGAGAATCACTTAAGTCCAACAGTTTAAGGTTGCTGTGAGCTATGACACAATGGCACCCTACCTAGGGCAAAAGTTTGAGACTCTCTCTCAAAAAAAAAAAAAAGAAAGAAAGAAAAAGAAAAATCAAGATGCTGCATACCAAAATTAATTAAATCAATTATTTAGAGGTATTTATGGGAATATCATACTGATTCTTATATAATTATACCATTTTATGGACCATCTTTGGAGAATTATGGGCTATGGAGAATAGCAATAATAATAATGATGAAGATTTTGACTTTTTTTTTTTTTTTTTGAGGCAGAGCCTCAAGCTGTCACCCTGGATAGAGTGCCATGGTACCACAGCTCACAGCAGCCTCCAATTCCTGGGCTCAAGCGAGTCTCCTGCCTCTGCCTCCCAAGTAGCTGGGACTACAGGCACACGCCACAACGCCCGGCCATTTTTTGGTTGCAGCCATCATTGTTGTTTGGCGGGCCCAGGCTGGATTCGAACCCGCCAGCTCAGGTGTACGTGGCTGGCACCTTAGCTCGTTGAGCCACAGGCACCGAGCCAATGATGAAGATTTTAACACTACTGGCTTTCGTTTGGGTACTTATTTAATACTTTGTTAGATGCTCTCTACACATAATCTCTTTTAAATTTTTAAATCCTACAACAACCCTGGTAAAAGTACTACTATTTTCTTTTTTGTAGAGTCTCACTTTCTCGCCCTCAGTAGAGTGCCATGATGTCTCACAGCTCACAGCAACCTCCAACTCCTGGGCTTAGGCGATTCTTTTGCCTCAGCCTCCCAAGTAGCTGGGACTACAGGCGCCCACCACAACACCCGGCTAGTTTTCTGTTTTGCAGTTCAGCCAAGGTTGGGTTTGAACCCGCCACCTTCGGTATATGGGGCCAGTGCCCTACTTGATGAGCCACAGGTGCCGCCTGAAAGTACTACTATTACTTCTAACTTACAGATGAGGAAACTGGGGATCAGGAAGAATAAGTTACTCACACATGGATGGGCACAGTGAAATTCAAATTTAGGATGTTATATTCCGAAGTATGAACTTTTAGTCTTTCTATTGTACTGATTTTAAACAATTAAGAAAAAACAGGCTCGGCGCCTGTGGCTCAAGCGGCTGAGGCGCCAGCCACGTACACCTGAGCTGGTGGGTTCGAATCCAGCTCGGGCCCGCCAACAACAATGACGGCTGCAACCAAAAAATGGCCGGGCATTGTGGCGGGCGCCTGTAGTCCCAGCTACTTGGGAGGCGGAGGCAGGAGACTCGCTTGAGCCCAGGAGCTGGAGGTTGCTGTGAGTTGCGATGCCACAGCACTCTACCCAGGGTGACAGCTTGAGGCTCTGTTTCAAAAAAAAAAGAAAAAACAAAGTTATTAACTTAGTCACCAAGAAGAATTATTTAAATAGGCCTCTCAAGCTGGTCCTTGAAATGCACTGTTCTATCACCTCCTAAACGAAAAAGTGCCTATTTCAAAACCTCTAGCCCGCCTTACCTGGGAGCCCTCCTCATTGTAGTGCCTAGCATTGCGGAACATTAGCTTCATGTCTTCTATCATTCCCTCTTCGCCTGCATATTTGTCATTGCGGATGTTATGCTCAATTATTTTCAAGTCCATTGGCTCCAAGATGATTTTATAATAATCAGGATAGTCCTTTTTGGATGGTTTAACCATAAATAGATCACAAAGTCTTCTGCCTGAACCTGGCTCTCGAGCTTCAAGAACAACATTGAATAAGATTTTCATTCGCTGCTTTCTTATGTTCTTTTTACTGTTGAAGGAGGAAGTAGAAAAGGGGAAAAATGAGAACAGGTTCAGTTTTCTTTATGCAAGGATAAACATGAAATGAGACAGATCAATCTTGTGGGCTGGTGATTCATAATGATTATAGTTTATTGACCACATATGCCACAAACACAGTAAACATGCTGGAAGCTATAAGCAAATATTAGGAAAATTTCCAAAATAGTTAAAACATGGTGACCTTGGTAGGAGCAGCCAGTCAATACCAGATAAACCTGTTTAGAATATCTTATGAAATGCAATGTTTAAAAAAAGATCTTGCCTGATATTGAAAGAAAATGAAAGTCTATGATCAAATGAATATTTTTTATTAAAAGAAGAACAGAACAAAAGCGTAAGAAAATTAGTGATTTAAAAAAAAAATCAGTGATTCTTTATTGTTACTACTATCTTCATTTTCAAGCACAAAAAATCATAACAAAGATAGGTGTTTCTCCCAATGCTAAATCTGACTGGTTTGAAAAAAAAAAAAAGAACAAACAACAAAGATAAGTATTCCATCTCTAAAGACAACTATTCCTAAAAAAAAAAAAAAAATGACAACTACTCCTGAACACTTCTATATTTTGGTTCCCAGAAAACAAAAGGCAACTGTCTGCCAGACTAGGTATCTGGTGGATATATAGTACAAGTCACTCTTGTATTGATCCTGTTAGGATCAATCCCTGCTTCCTCCCTCCATTTGGGTTGGGATTCTATAATCCAATCCCTGCCTTGTTCTCCAGATTCCCCAAGTGAAATGTGATGTGGAGAAATTGCTGTGAGTGGTACGGAATAAAGTACAAAGGACCATAAATTAAAACCAGAATTCAAAAGGGGTCCAAGACAGCAGATAGTCTTGTCCCCTGAATGTTGAAAAAAGTGGCTCGAGAGGCTAAATGACTTGCCCAAGGTGAGCTGCCCAGGACCTGTTTAGAAGAGACACTCTTCAGAAAAGTCTGCTGGTTAACTATTCTTAAGTCAAGGAAACAGTCAGGTAGGTAATTAACAAGAAATGACTTATGTTTTTTTTTTTAGAGACAGAGTCTCACTTTTGTCACCCTTGGTAGAGTGCTATGGTATCACAGCTCACAGCAACCTCCAGCTCTTGGGCTTAGGTGATTCTCTTGCCTCAGGCTCCCGAGGAGCTGGGACTACAGGCGCCCGCCACAACACCTGGCTATTTTTTTGTTGCAGTTTGGCCGGGGCCAGGTTTGAACCCACCACCCTTGGTATATGGGGCCACAGGCGCTGCCCAAATGACTTATGTTTTAATTTTTATTCAACAAACATTTACTAAGATCCAATAATCTACTAAGGTCGTCTTTTGGTATTTGTGGGGGACTGGTTGCAGAGTCCCTGATATAAAATAGCATGGTACTAAGTGGGCGCACTGGCTCACTCCTATAATCTGTGTATTGTGGGAGGCCAAGGCGGAGCTTGAGCTCAGGAGTTCGAGACCAACCTGATCAAGAGCAAGACCCCCGTCTCTACTAAAAATAGAAAAACTGAGGCAAGAGGATGGCTTGAGCTCAAGAGTTGAAGGCTGTTGTGAGCTATGATGTCACAGCACCCTACCCAGGGTGATAGCCTGAGATTCTGTCCCAAAAAACCCTGCAGTATTTGTATATAACCTATGCACATTCTTTGGTATACTTTATTATTTATTTATTTTAGAGTCAGGGTCTTTCTCTGTCACCCAGGTTGGAGGATAGTGGCTCAATCACAGTTCACTCTAACTTCACACTTCTGGGACTCAAGTCATTCTCCTGCCTCAGCTTCCTGAGGGACTACAGGCACATACCACGATGAGTGACTTTTTTTTTTTTTTTTTTAAGAGATGGGGTCTTGTTATTATTGATGTCACACTCCTAGCCATTCTTCCACCTCAGCCTCCCAGACAGTTAGGATTATAAGTGTGAGCCACCACACCCAGCCTCAGTACTGTCACCTGGCCTTAGCCTTTAGTATATTAAATGTTTGTTAGATGATAGCAATCTCAGAGATATTTCATATCCTTGTGGAAATTATCTCTCCAAAGAGGCATCCTGAGGCAATGATGTGAGAGGAAAAATTCTTTTATTCTAAGTCTTTACCAAGTAGGTAGTAGAAAGGAAGCTAAGGCAAAGCTCCAATACCACAGAGCTGCACATCCGGGCAGAGACTAGAACTCAGATGACTTTAACCTTTGGAAAGTCTCTAAGGGAACATTTCGGAATCTGAAGTAAGATACTGTTTATTTAAGTCTCATATGTGAGGTTGATTCTTTTGGGGGCGGTTGAATGCCATGGCGTTATAGCTCACAGCAACTTCGAACTCTTGGGCTCAAGTGATCCTCCTGCCTCAGCCTCCCAAGTAGCTGGGATTACAGGCTCCCATCACAATGTCCGGCTACTTTTAAAGATGGGGTCTAGCTCTTGCTCAGGCAGGTTTCAAACTGTGAGCTCAAGCAATCTGCCCACCTCAGCTCCTACAGTGTGTGAGGTTGACTTTAAAAGAAAGACCCAACAATTCAATTTTGAAGCTCTAAACTTAAAAGATCTCTTTGATAATCTAGTCAGAATGAAATCAGTCCAAGCTGGCTCATAGCTGTAATCCTAGCACTTGGGAGGCTGAGGTGGGTGGACTGTCTGACCTTAGGAATTCTAGGCCAGGTTGAGCAAGACTGAGACCCCATCTCTAAAAATAGCCAGACCCTGTGGATGGCACCTACAGTCCCAGCTACTTGAGAGGCTGAAGCAAGAGGGTCACTTGAGCCCAGAGTTTCAGGTTGCTATGACCTATGATGCCGTAGCACTCTACAAAGGGTGACAAAGTAGGACTCTGTCTCAGAAAAAAAAAAAAAAGAAAAGAAAAGAAAAAAGAATGACACCAGTCTTCATTACAGGAATTTCAAACAGCATAACAGTTCAGTTAAGGCCCGGACCTGGACAAGGAAGAGATCAGCCCCATTCCCTTGTGAGTTCCAGCAAACCACTCTCAATTACCATTAGGATTTTCTGTATGAAACTACAAATACTCTCATTTGGGAGTGAATCTCAGGAGGAATTTTATGAGACTTAAAGAAGAGGGAAAGTAGGCTCGGCACCCATAGCTCAGTGAGTAGGGTACCGGCCACATACACTGAGGCTGGCAGGTTCGAGCCTGACCTGGACCTGCTAAACAACAATGACAACTACAACCAAAAAACAGCCTGGCATTGTGGTGGGTACCTGTAGTCCCAGCTACTTGGAAGGCTGAGGCAAGAGAACCACTTAAGCCCAAGAGTTTGAGGTTGCTGTGAGCTATGATGACACAGTACTCTAGTGAGGGCAACATAGTGAGACTGTCTTGGGAAAAAAAAAAAAAGAAGGAAAGTGTTTAACTTAATTTTGCCAAAGAAGTAAAGAACAGAAAGTGGTCCATTATTCCAACACCAATAATATACTTGGCAGCAAAGCCAAGCAAAGCCAAGCTGCCAAGTATATTATTGGTGTTGGAATAATGGACCACATACCCAGCAAGTGAAATAAAAAACTGCTCTAACTAATAACTGAAATGTATTATTTTGTACTCTATTACTAGTAGTATCCTTTCTCCATGTTTATCATTTGCTCCTTCAGAGAATGTGTAATTGATTTCCATCTTCAAAGGTCAGCAAAACTTGTATTACTAAGGTCACTTATGACCTTCTCTGAACCAATCCAGCTTTGTCATTTTGTTAACACCTTTCCAGATCCTTACTGGCCCATAATTTTTCTTTCCTTTTTTTGGGGGGGGGGGCAGGGACTCCCTTTTTTGCCTGAGCTACAGTGCAAGGGGAACACCGTAGTTCACTGCAACCTCAAATTCCTGGGCTCACATGATCTTGTCTTAGCCTACCAAACAGCTGGGACTACAAGGGTGTGTCACAATGTCTGGCTGATTTTTCTATTTTTTGTAGAGACAGGGTTTCCCAATTGCCCAGGCTGGTCTCAAACATTTGGCTTCAAGCAATCATCAGCTATCATCTTGCCTCAGCCTTCCAAAGTGCTAGGATTACAGGCATGTGCCACCATGCCCAGCCCAGGCCCATTAATTTTAACCTGACTGCCAGATAAAACTCAAGAGTTAAACTTCATACTTATTGATAATAACTTTATTAGCTTGGGTGGCTGGTAAGTTTGCTTTATCTTTTTCCAATATGGATGCTAACCTTATTATATCCATGACTTCTGAAAGCTTTAAATACTATATGAAAGGAGATACAATCTCCATTATAAAAACATAGCCACTACAGTCCTGTACTTGAAACTTTCTGGCTACTATTTTCATTGTCACTTTGCTTTTCAGAGTCTCCTTATAATCTTGCCATGCATCCTGCTTCTCCTCCTTTAAACCATTAACTGTAAACAGTTTGTTTACTCTTCTCCATTTCTGGAAAGGTGATCTTGTGACCAGCATAATCATTATCCTTTTTTAAATCAGCACCTTTGAACACCCTAAAGTAAATATAACTTCAGGGAGTTCAAAACCAGGCCTGTTAATCATTGTGTACTGAAGAGGCCATACTTATGGGGAACAACAGTTCAAAGCACAGACACTGCTATAATAAATACAATTTTAGCATTTTATAGGAGATGGGCCATAGAGTCCTGTGCTAACAAAATAAGTCTATGACAGCAATTTTCCAGCATGAGAAACGTGAAAGTCAAAGGTATTGAAAAATGGGTGCTTTATCTAATTTGCACACAGATCATAAGCTAGTAGAGGCTGAGTCTCTGATTTTTCAAGCCCATCACCACCACCAAACTCCAGAACCTAAACCAGTCTGGAATCAGTCATTTTTGCTCCCTTTATCTTATTACTAAGTTCTAGAAGACTTCCACAGCTCTTCTAGATGTGATTTTCCTTTTAGTTTTTCATGTCAGTGTTAGTCCTGGCCTTCACACTTAGTGGCTAACCATTTTCTTAAATGCCCTTATCATTATTTTTCCTCCAAAGCTACTATTTATTATACATATGCATTTGCATATATACACCACAAAATAGCTAATACTTCTATCATGTGCACCCTCATTTAATCATCAAACTTTGAGAATTAGGTACAATTATTATCCCAACTTTGCAGATGTAAAAATTGAGGCTTAGAGACATCAAATGAATAACTAAGGACATAAAGTGAATAATCAGAACAAATATTTGAATCAGCTGATAGTTACTATACTGCTTTTTTTTTTTTTGAGACAGAGCCTCAAGCTGTCACCCTGGATAGAGTGCCGTGGCATCACAGCTCAGCAACCTCCAACACCTGGGCTCAAGCGAGTCTCCTGCCTTCGCCTCCCACGTAGCTGGGACCAGAGGTGCCCACCACAACGCCCAGCCATTTTTTGGTTGCAGCCGTCCTTGTTGTTTGGCGGGCTGGATTCGAACCCCCCAGCTCAGGTATACGTGGCTGTCGCCTTAGCCCGTTGAGCCACAGGCGCCGAGCCACTATGCTGCTTTTATTATGTTCTTTCCCTTCCCCAATGTTGCTACTTATCTAGGGCCTCATTAAAGTCAACCCTGTTCATATGCTGCCAGGTCTCCCATCATTTAGCTCTCTGGCCTTAGAGCTTCAGAAGTACTTGCTATTAAACTAAGTAAACACAAAATTTCTTTCTTTTACAAAGTTTGCTATATTTAATTTTCAAATCTTTAAAAATTAAGACTTTTTCATTCATTTTTTTCTAATGAGTCTTCCCAGAATAGTAACATCTGACTAAAAGGAAAATGAAATCTATTAAATCCTGATGTCAATAGGCACTACCCTTCCAGAAAATAATCAGAGCTACATTTACCTGAATACTCACTGCATCCAGTACTAAGGGCTTTACGTTAATACCAAATGCATTCTCATAGCAATTGTATGTAGGTATTGTCATCAATCCCTTTTTCAGATGAAGCTGAAATGAGGCTTAGATCACACAGCTGGAATTTGAACTTGGGCAGTTAGGCTCTAAAGCTTGGGGTTTATAATACTACCTCATGATGCCACCAATTGCTATTTCTGTTAACACCTAGAGTTAGTGCCATACACCAAGAATGATATGAAAGAATACGATTCATTGTCTTTTTCCTAAATCTACCATCTAGAAACCTTAAAGAAAATATTAGGAAGATGACAGTGATAACATAATTTTACAGAGTGAATTACATATGATAGCAATAGATAGGTAACATAATTTTACAGAGTGAATTACATATAAGAGCAATAGATAGTTAACTTTAAGACTCTTATCTTTCAAGTAAAAGCACGGTAGGGGGAAATAATCTTTCCTATAGTTATCTGGACAATCACGCAACATTTCCATACAACTACATAGTTGTGTACCTTATGTAATTATTTTATTACATTGTTTTCATATAATTTCATTTCTTTTTAAACTGCCTTTTCCCCTGGCCAGTAAGATCCTGGCAGCTAGAAGAGATGACTCAATAGTCTTCTTCATAATCTGTTAATAGCAGACTCTAATGTTCTATAAGCAACTGATACTATGAACATCAGATGGCAAATGTAAAAACAAAAACACTATACAATCATTACAAGCACTATGACATAGCAACTCAAAAGTTGTTTTTAAAATTTAAGTGACATGCAAAAGAATGGATTCTTTTTTTAAAAAAAAAAAAGACATGGACAAGATCAGAGACTAAGAAAATGTATCCATGTTGCTGAAACACTAACCCAATGCATAGGTGATGACATGCATTGACATCACTTGGATTGTCAATGTTGATTTTGATCCCTCTACCTCCCTCAATGAGTAAAAGATGTCCTTGATGTCCCTGGTCACTGGCAATGCTACTTTCTATCTTTTGCTCCTTTTGCTACAGAAATATAGCTACAATGATTGGTGAGGGATTTTTCTGCCTCTGGCAAAGCTAACAACAAATTAAGGCTATTCAAGAGTATATCTAGACTAACTACTTCTGAATTTATTTTACTAATTAGACTTCTAAACTGCGTTATTTTCTTTATTCATAAAATAAACTGGCACCCAAACAAAGACTTTTTTCACATGCTTAAGGCTTTACTTTTCACCTAATCATTACTGACCATGCCATAGAAAAGTTGTACTTTTAAAAGAATGTTTATGCATAAAAAAGGACTGCACACCTGGATAGCCTCCTGAGACCCAACATCTCACTGTCATGAGTGTTCCTGGGAAAGCAGAAACAAACATTACATGTGAAGAGAAACAAAACAAGCAACATTGGAGGGTATAAACCAAATATGGTTTAATCCAAAGGCTAAAAGATAATAATACTCGGAACATTTCAACACAGAAGACAGAAGGTGGATATTGGGGTAAATGGGTTAGGGAAAAGAATGTACTCCCAGAATGAAAAGAACATACCCACATTCAATTTTTTTCACACTCTTTGATATTAAAAAATAAGGCCAAGGTAGAATCATACACAATACTTAGGAGTCAAGTCATACTTGGAAGACTTGGCTCTAATTTCTATGGCCAAGCTTAGTTCAACTATCTAGGCTCTGTTTGCCTGACTTCTGGAGAAGTCTATTTCTTAATAGAGTCTATTTCTTCCTACAAGGCTCATCATGTTATTTTCTTTGTCGTAGTCCAAAGTACATGACTTAATTCTCTTAATCTTTTAATATCCACTCAAGTCTGAATTTCAAACTCAGGTTTGTTCTTTTATTACTTTAGCAGATGGTTCTTATTTGTGTTTATCTTTTCACTGTATAAAATACTTTCTGGGAAAACTGTTCATAAAAACTTTTTGATTCAAGTGGAATTTTGTTATTTTAAGAACATAAAGCTTAGTTTTCTTTTTTAAAGAAGGTTTCAGGGCTAGAACTTTCATTTAATCTGTTTGAGTGTACCACAAACTACAAGCCACAGAGATACATAATTTTTAAGGATCTGGCCTGGGCTAATGCTTCCTTGGAACTATTTTCTTAACAATTAATTTAAGATCTCTCTTTTCATCCAGTGTTGGCACTAATTGTACCATCACTTTTGCCTCCATTACCTTCTTTTGCCTGAGAAGTTTTAATCTTTGATTGGTGACTGATCTGGAAAACACAGGTGATGCTGTAGTAGAGTTATATAATTATACTCAAAGATGTTCTTGATTTGATGTCTTTGATCTGGTTTCATACTTTTCCTCCGTTGTCCCTGGTATAACAAGGAATTAAGAACTTGGAAGGATGAAATTCATAGGCCAGTAATGGAGGAGACTCATACCTCAGAGTACACCAATCAATTATATTAACCATGGCAAAGATATGTGCAAAGTTAAATGAGTCTCCCCAAAACTATTTATATGAGGGAAAGACAGGACAGCTTCTCTTTTCTAAACAACTTTTTAAAATCTTCTGATCTTAGTGGAACTCTTAATGCATATACAAAACTGTCAACAGTTACTAATAACTTCATTTAAATTTGAATCTGTCAAGCCCTGCTATTAGTGATTAGCTTATTCCTTGTTTATTTAAGGTACCCTCCCTGGATTGACTGTTGCTGCAAAGATGGTAAGACAGTGATGCTTGAGGAAGAATAGAGTGTTCCTCAATGATCAGGCCAGAGAAACTCCATGTGAGAGAAGTAGACAAATGAGATGGTCTTGCATGACTCCTTACAGGAACTAAATGTCAGAATTTCATAGTAAGATCCCCTTCCATAATGCCCAGGAGAGGAAGAAAGAGTAAGGGAAATTGAGAGAAAGGGTAGTTGAACATTTCATGAGCTATAAGAAGTTATGATTTGGTATTTAACAATGTGATAGTCTTAAAATGGCAAATAAAGATCAGGTTAATAAAAAAGGAGCTCAAAGTAATGATTACTTCACTGAGCTGTAGTATAAAAATTTCTCCTTACCTTTCTTAATTCATATTTCATCTTTGTAATTCGCCATGTAGAAATTACCTAAATTAGATTTAGTGGCACTCTTCAAATGCCACGTTAAAAAAATAACCTGGATGGCAAAAAGAATGACATGTTTTGCCAAGCTACATATGTAGTGGTCATTTCAACTGTGTTATCTAAAAGCAATATGATACTTATACAAAAAAAGTTAATCATCCAATTTACAAATGAATTCTAAAAGAAGACATCAAATATTTAAAGCTTATAACAGAATTCATACTTGATAGTTTAAAAAAAAGCCATTTTTCTGCACTTATCTAAAACAGTATAAATAGGAACTGAGATATCTCCAGCCCTGAGAAAAGTATATACCTTTTTCTCTTGGCACTACCCGTATCAGAGGTGGCTGAAGAGATCATGCTGTCTCCATCCTCGATGTCGTCTCTCCTGGCAAGCTCTTTCTTCTTTGCCTAAAACAGAGCAGATCCCAGAAGTCAAGTTCATCCTGCTGAACACTCCTAAGAATATATCAACGTTAAAGAGCTAGATAAATCCGATTTACTCAGAAAGATACAAATACATACAGGATGCACACATACAAAATTAAAGAGTTATTAAACATTTTCAATAATCCAATTTAACAAAAGCCTGTATAACAAAGACATAGTTTAAAAAAGTGGATCCAGATTGTTGAGGAATTGATGTTAGCCAGAGCTTTTAAGACTATAAAGGGTCCTGAGTGGTTGAAAGCACTGAGGAAAGTTGTAGGGGCACCCTGCTCAGGTGGCCAAATTTAAGTAAAACCAACTCAAAGAGGGCCATTTGGTACTCCTGACTTCTAAGGAGCAGTGTAATTAAGAATCAAGTTTACAGCAGCACCTGTGGCTCAGTGAGTAAGGCGCTGGCCCCAAATACCGAGGGTGGTGGGTTCAAACCCAGCCCGGCCAAACTGCAACAAAAAAATAGCCAGGTGTTGTGACAGGCGCCTGTAGTCCCAGCTATTCGGGAGGCTGAGACAAGAGAATTGCCTAAGCCCAAGAGCCTGAGGTTGCTGTGAGCTGTGATGCCACAGCCCCCTACCAAGGGCAATGAAATGAGACTCTGTAGTCTCTTAAAAAAAAAAAAAAAAAAAAAAAAGAGAGAGAATCAAGTTTAATGGGAAAGGTGAAAGAAGATCTACTTTCAACACATGTATTTTTAAAAACCTTCTGCCAAATGGAGCTGAAAATCTAAGCACAGCAGGCTTAGGA
The DNA here is from genome assembly GCA_963574655.1 of Perodicticus potto. Classification (NCBI taxonomy): domain Eukaryota; kingdom Metazoa; phylum Chordata; class Mammalia; order Primates; family Lorisidae; genus Perodicticus; species Perodicticus potto. The sequence goes on from CAUYRH010007347.1 coordinate 17,487, forward strand.
AATATATACATAAAGAGTACTGAAAAGGTAACACCTCAAAATTATAGCACTAAGGATCACAGTGTTGATCATACAAAATGAAGATACTATGGGTGATCTAAAATTGCCTTTGTTGCTTCTTTGCTCTGAGATTGTCTTTCCAGAAAGATTCCACCAAAACTGTCACACAGACCTAATTTCTACTTCACATCTACTTTTTTGTCTAAAAACCCCTAAATGACCCATGACTCAGATGCCCTCTGAGGGGTTTTCTCAGAGAGGATCTGTTATATTCAAGAACACTATACAATGATTAATTAGGTTTTAGAGGTCATTTCTCACAGGACTGGCCCCACTTTAACAGAAACAAAGTCTAAAACCAAAGGAGTAAAACTGAAATGATGGAATATCATCTGTGATAAGAGGGTAACTTTCTGAGAATCTTAAAATTACCTTCCAAAGACAAATCCCTGCTTCCTCTTTTCAGAAAGCTAACCCTGTCTAAATTAACATTTTTACTCTATATTGCCCTGACAACTCTAAAAAATATATTCAGCAGTACTTATGGTTGAAATGAATGACATGCTATTGTGTGTGTGTGGGGGAATCACATATCTTAAAAAATATACTCAAAACATAAAATTATTTTAATCATATATATGTATCAAACTTAGCAAAACAAAGAGATCATACCTGCATAACTTGCTGTAATTTTAGAACTCTCTTGTAGATGGCTGAATTTGGAACATTATAGCGTTTGGCATTTTCAAACATCAAATTCAGATCACACTCCAAATGATCTAAAGTTTCATATTCTTGGTTCTTTAGTTTTGTTCTGTGAAAGACAAAGGCTAAAATTTTCCATTATGAAAATTATAAAACATTCTTTCTGAAAGTCCAATGCAAAAACCTTGATGAGCATTAGGTGGTATCTTTACTAGTAATATTTATTAGAAACTTCAAAATGACTTTGAAGATAAAGGTACCATTACATTTAAGCAATATGATAGTTTACTTGAAAATCAAAAGAATACGTGAAAACACAGTAAGAAGTAATATGAGTCCTAGCACTCTGGGAGGCTGAGGCAGGTGGATTTGCCTTAGCAAGAGTGAGACATCAACTCTAAAAATAACCAGGTGTTGGAGTGGGTGCCTATAGTCCCAGCAACTCAGGAGGCTGACGCAAGAGAATTGCTTGAGCCCAAGAGACTGAGGTTGCTGTGAGCTATGACGCCACAGCTCTCTACTGAGGGTGACAAAGTGAGACTTTGTCTCAAAAAAAAGTAATAAAAGGATCTTGTAAAGTAGTCAGTTACAAAGCAGTTACACTAGGAAAAACCTTAATGGAATAACCTTGTTAATGGTCAATAAACTAACCTTAGGAATGGACAAAAATGAGGGAGGTTTTAAGCTACCTACTTCATGAAGGTTAAAGAAAAGCAAACCTTAGGAATGGACAAAAATTAGGGAGGTTTTAAGCTACTTACTTCATGCTGACAATGCCATGAAGCAGCATTTAGAATCATTTATTTACCTCTAGGGAGAAACATATGGATAGCAAAGAGTGGTCTTACAAACAAGCAAGCAAGTAAATAAGAGACGGGTACATCAGAGTCCATTCACTACTTCTTCAGTAAAAATACTTACAAAGAATTATGACAGTTTAAAGTTGGGGTTTTTACTTTACTTAAAAGTATTAAGAATCTTAAGAATTCAGATATTTCTCTTAGAAACTACCACTATTGCTAATACCAACTCTCATAAAGCCCTTATATGTATATGCTTTGTACAAAGAGTCATTACCTGCTATAACTCTATATGGATTTAGATATACCTCAGAAAGGTACAGATGCCTACAGGACGCATACATTCAATTGCAGCACTTACAGGCTAACCATTGAACTCACAAAAACAGGTTGCGCATGGTGGTACATGTCTGTAATCCTAACACTTTGGGAGGGCAAGGTAGGAGGGTTACTTGAGGCCAGGAGTTCAAGACCAGCCTGAGCAATAGCGAGACCACATCTCTACAGAAAACAGAAAAATTAGCCACCTGTTGTCCCAGCTATTTGGGAGGTTAAGGCAGGAGGATCACTCGACCCCAGGAGTTAGTGGTTTCAGTGAGCTATGATGATAGCACTATACTCTAGTCGTGGTGATACAGTGAGACTCTGTCTCAAAGATTAAACACACACACATACACAAAAACAGTATTAAGTAAACAACAATACGTATAAACAGCTTCACAGAATGAATGTGGAGTCCGAACTTTTCACTGAGAATGGCATCATCCATTTTGTATGTAAGGTTTTACTTAAAATTTATCAAAATCATATTCCAATTTTTTGTAGTGCTTAAAGACATATGATTAGAGAACAACTCTGGGATGAAGCAAAAAACAACAATCTCTCAGTACCAGTTTAGGTACTAGGCAGTCCCCGGATTATAAATGAAATAGGTTCTGTAGGTTTGTTAAGTTGAATTTCTATGTAAGTTGGAACAGGTACAGTTACTTACAATAACTTCCATCTGTAAGTGTGAGTTGTACTCAGGGACTTACTGTAATAGCCTCTGTTTGTAAGTGCAGGTGGTACTTTAGTCTTAGATTGCCCTCAGCTTATAAGTTGGGGACTGTCTGTGTAGCCTCAGACTCATTCCTGTCAACTCAAAGGGTAAGATGCTGAGTGTTCTCAACACCCACAAAGAACAGAGAAACCAAATTTGTGAATGACAACCAACAATAAATCTGTAGATATTTATCAGAGTAATGTAGCAGGGAGAGGAAAGGAACAAATTGGAAATAAAACATGGGATGACAAACCCCAGCACAGTGGAAGGTAGCATGTGGAGCTCACACTATCTGGCTCCTGCTCATGAGTCCATTTTGTTGCTTTGGGAGACACTCGACTATCTTCATTCTCCCAACAAATCTTTCTAGGACTAGCCTTTACATATGTGGCTACTTAAATTAAAATTAAACAAAATTTAAAATCTTAAGTCCTTAGGTGCACTAGCCACATTCCAAATGCTCAACAGACACACATCATTAATGGCTATCATATGGGACAATACAGATAACGAAACATTTCCATCGGATGCAGTGGCTCATGCCTATAACCCTAACACTCTAGGAGGCCGAGGTAGGTGGATTGCCTGAGCTCGTGGGTTCAAGATCAGCCTAAGAAAGAGCGAGACCCTGTCTCTAAAAATAGTTGGGCATTGTGGCAGGCACCTGTAGTTCCAACTACTTGGGAGGTTGAGGTAAGAGGCTCTCTTGAGCCCAAGAGTTTGAGGTTGCTGTGAGCAATGATGCCACAATACTCTACCGAGGGTGACAAAGTGAGACTCTGTCACAAACAAAAACATTTCCATCAAGAACTTCCAGGAAGTTCTATTCAATAGCACTGTCCTAGACTTCCCTGTTGCTCTGTAGAGTACAATCGAAGGGGCCCCAGGCATACGGTGCTCCTGTCAGACACTACTGGTTCTGTGTCCTTGGAAGTAAGTAGGACTAGATATCCTAAAAGCTGCCTCTTCAGAACTTTAGAGTGCTACCAGCTGGATCTCAATCACTCGCCAAGAATAAATTTGAAAAGGGTCTGGGGAGATGCAAGGTGTAGAACTATGGGGGCTAAACAAAGTCAACTTTACACTGACAAATTCCAACTTTCTTTTTTTTTTTGAGATAGAGTCTCGCTTTATCGCCCTTGGTGGAGAGCCATAGCATCATAGCTCACAGCAACCTCAATCTCTTGGGCTCAAGCAACTCTCTTGTCTCAGCCTCCTAAGTAGCTGGGACTGCAGGTGCCTGCCACGATGCCTGCCTATTTTTAGAGACGGGGTCTCACTCTTGATCAGGCTGGTCTCGAACCTGTGAGCTCAGGCAATCTACCCACCTCGGCCTCCCAGAGTGCTAGGATTATTACAGGCGTGAGCTACCATGCCTGGCTCCTGACAAATTTCAATTTGGAGAAAGTTGTGGGCAGGGGACTGAACTGGACGAAGATTTAATTTGTCTTCTTTTGAACTAAGTAACTATAGTTAGATTATTTGAATAAAAAAAAAAGAATGAAAGAAAAGAAATAAACAAAAATTAAAAGAAATAAACAAAAATTATTCAATTAAAAAGGAACCTCTAACATATACAAGACTGCTGCCATCTTTTCCAAGGCAAAGAACATAAAAGACAAATTTCTAAGCTATTTACCTAACAAATGTCAGCCTTAGTTTCTGTGTTATTTTAGTAGGGCCAAATAAGCTAATTTTCTATATTCTACTTATGTATATAATACCTCCAAAGTTTGGATTATATAAAAGCACCACAAATTTTACTGCTCAAAATGATAAAAACAAAAGTTACAAATTTGAAACCATGAAACATACATTGTTAGCTACTCTTATTTCCCAGAATCCAGCAAATACAAGAATTTTAATTCCTACTATTGGTGAGCTTAGTTATCTTCCATGAAGACTAGCTTACTATTACCTTGCCCAGTTAAGATATTTTTATCTGATTCTTAACTCTATCTAGGCATATTACTATAAAATACTACATTTTATATTACTTATTTCCAATTGTTTTTACCTTATTTTTAATTTAAATAAACAAGAATATACAGCTGGACCAATTAAGCTTTTGTTTTTCTGTTCTTTACATACACAAGCCTAAGAAATATTTATTGATCTGGAAGCATTATAATAAATCTCTTTGAAAATTTCTAAGATGTAAGAAAGGAGCTTGAAATGCACAGGTAATATCTTGATTCATAAGAGATTGATTAAAAGATGGAACACAAACCAAGTGATTTAAAACACATTCATTCACGCCAGGTACAGTGGCCAACTCCTGTAATCCTAGAACTCTGGGAGGCCAAGGCAGGAGTTTGAGACCAGGCTGAGTAAGAGACCCTGTCTCTACTAAAAATAGAAAAACTGCCTGGGCGTTGTGGCAGGAGCCTGTAGCCCCAGCTACTCTGGAGGCTGAGGCAAGAGGATCGCTTGAGCCCAAAAGTTTGACATTGCTGTGAGCTATGATGCTATAGCACTCTATCCAAACTCTGTCTCAAAAAAAAAAAAAAAAAAATTAAAATACACTCATTCACTTGATTCCAACTTAGGATTTTCAGTTAACTTTCTTCAAAGTGTCTATTCTTTAGTATGTTTTGAATTTTTATGGTTCTTTGAGAATACTGGTCATCTATTTTTAATTTTTTTTTTTTTTGTAGTTTCTGGCCAGGGCTGGGTTTGAACCCGACACCTCTGGCATATGGGGCTGGTGCCCTGCTCACTAAGCCATAGGCGCCGCCCTATTTTTAATTTTTTTATATGTTATTAGGTCAGACCAACTTAATAATGAGTTGAAAGCCCCATGAATTTTGTGTCTATCGGGAACATGGGGTTCAACTTTCAAATGTCATAGAAAGCCCAAGTATATATTCCACTATATCACTGATTTTTTGGGGGTGGCACAGAATAGATAAAAAGTAAATCTTATATTGGAGAAATCATGGTAGAAAATGAGCATTGAAGAAAAGGCTACTTTTTCCCCCATTTTATGGTTGTAAAATACAAGTTAACATAAAATTACCATCCTCATCATGTTTAAGTGTACAGTTTAGCAGCATTAAATACATCTGTAAGGCTGTGCAACCATCATGACTGTCAATTTCCATAAATCTCATCTTGTAAGACTATGTAAGACTCTTTGCCTATGAAAAAGTAACTCTTTATTCCCCCTGTTCTCAGTCCCTGGGAACCACCATTCTACTTTCTGTCTCTATTAATTTCTTACTACTCTAAGTAGTACCTCATGTAAGTAGAATCATAAGAGTATTATCTTTTTCATGACTGGGTAATTTTAATTAACATAATGCCCTCAAAGTTCACTCATGTTATAACAGAATTTCCTTCCTTTTTAAAGCTGAATAACATTCCATTTTATGCACATACCATATTTTGCTTCCCCATTCATCTGTTGATCAACTGATAATTAAGTTGCTTCCAGATCTGGGATCTATTATGAATAATGCTGCTACAGGTTTAGCAATACCTCTTTCAGGCTCTGCATTCAATTCTTTTGGCTATATACTTTTTTTTTTTTTTTGGAGACAGAGCCTCAAGCTGTCACCCTGTGTAGAGTGCAGTGGCATTACAGCTCACAGCAACCTCCAATTCCTGGGCTCAAGCAAGTCTCCTGCCTCCACCTCCCAAGTAGCTGGGAGTACAGGCGCCCGCCACAATTCCCAGACAATTTTCCTTTCCCCTTTCCTTTCCTTTCTCCTTTCCCCTTCCCTTCCCTTTCTCCTGCCCTTCTCTTTCTCCTTTCCCCTTCCCTTCCCTTTCTCCTTTCCCCTTCCCTTCCCTTTCTCCTTCCCTTCTCTTTCTCCTCTCTCCTTTCCCCTTCCCTTCCCTTTCTCCTTTCTCCTTTTCCCTTCCCTTCCCTTTCTCCTTTCCCCTTCCCTTCCCTTTCTCCTTTCTTCTTTCCCCTTCCCATCTCATCTCCATCTCATCCTCATCCTCATCCTCATCCTCAATCTCATCTCATCTTATTATTTTATTTGTTGTTGTTGCAGTTTGGCTGGTGCTGGGCTTGAACCCGCCACCCTTGGTACATGGGGCCGGCGTCCCACTCACTGAGCCACAGGCGCCGCCCCTCTTTTGGCTATATTCTTGAAGAATTATTGCTAGATCATAGTGTAATTCTATGTTTAATTTTTTTCAGAAACTACCATACTGCTTTCCATTATGGCTGGACCATTTTATATTCCCACTAACAGTGCACACGGGTTCCAATTTTTCCACATCCTCACCAACATGTTATTTTCTGTTTTTTGAAAGTAATCACCCTAATGGGTGTGAAGTCATACCTCATTGTAGTTTTGATTTGTAATTCCCTAATAATTAGTGATGTTGAACATCTTTTCATGTACTTATGAGCCACGTATTTCCATATTTCATTCAAGTCCTTTGCCTACTTTTGAATTGAGTTTGTTTTTGTGGTTGAGATTCATACTATTTTTAATGCTACTATGATGGTTTAAGTATTCTGTCTGGCTGAATACCCAGTGGTCACTTTTAACATTTTCTAAACAGAAAAAGGAAACCAAGATGAACCATCTTTTAGGCATAATTTCAGTTAATAAGCATAGTTAGTTCTTAGGTATAGTTCCAGTTCACTACACCTAAGAACTGACTATGCTTATTCTGGAGGGTCCAACTATAGAATTTAAATACAGATTGTTATAATTAAAATACTAGTGAAAGGTGGGACTTAAACTAAAAATCTTCTGCTTCTACATAGGAAAAGAATCAAAAGATAAAGAGACAACCTACAGAATAAGAAAAAAAATTTTTTTGGCTCAGCACCTGTGGCTCAAGCGGCTAAGGCGCCAGCCACGTACACCTGAGCTGGCGGGTTTGAATCCAGCCCAGGCCTGCCAAACAACAATGACGGCTGCAACCAAAAATTGTCTGGGAATTGAGCGGGCGCCTGTACTCCCAGCTACTTGGGAGGTGGAGGCAGGAGACTTGCTTGAGCACAGGAATTGGAGGTTGCTGTGAGCTGTAATGCCACTGCACTCTACACAGGGTGACAGCTTGAGGCTCTGTCTCAAAAAAAAAAAAAAATTTTTTTTTGAATACAGTAGTTGATCCCCTCCCTACATTGACCACCTCCTTACGTTGACCTAATTTTCAAAGACTGGACATGCACCACAGTAGACCTAGTTCCTCATGTTGGCCACCTCTGTATGTTGGGGTTTGTTACAGTCCCTTGGGTGGTCAGCTGACAGAAATTCTACTATATCAGGGATTATGATTGATGACTGACACATAAGGCACAGTTATGAATAAAACATTGCAGGTTGCTATTTTATGTTTGAAGTTTTGAGATTTAGAAGCATCAAGCCTCAATGTCAATTATAGTCTGCTGTAATAAAATGCACTTTGGTTTTCTAAAGGACATTTAGATTATGAAATTCGTTAATAACTTAGAGTTTTTTCTCTTTTACAGTTGTATTTGATGTATATAGAGACAGTAGGGTAAGTAAAAACTATATTTGATATGCTTTAAAATCAGGACTGGTCTTAAAAGCAAGCATAGAGCACAGCTATTATGTATGTAGAGGATGTACTGCTCAAAAAATATTTTCTCAGGCTGGGTGTGGTGGCTCATGCCTCTGATCTTAGCACTATGGGAGGCTGAGGCAGGAGGATCACTTGAGGCCAGGATTTTGAGACCAGCCTGGGCAATATAGCAAGACTCCATCTCTAAAAAAAATTAAACATTAGCCAGGCATGATAATGTGCACCTGTAGTCCCATCCACTCAACACTGAGGCAGGAGGATCATTTGAGCCCAAATGTTGGGGTTTGCAGTGAGCTACAATGATTCCACTACACTCTAGCCCAGGCAATAGAGCGAGACCATTCTCAAAAAAATATGGGTTTTTTTCCCTTCAAGCTAAGGTGTTTGAAATTCACAATAGTCAAGAATTTCCCCTTAAAATATATTTAACGTTAGGAGTCACAGTATCTTAAATAATTGTGTGCCACGGTTAAGGGATTATTCACTTAACTGGAGGGTAAATGGCCACCTTAACGTCCTCCTTTTTACTTTAATCAGTGGTCTAGGCCTACTTAAAATAGTTTGGTTTGCATACTCAAATATAGAATATTTCATTTCGTATTTAGGTAATTATTTCAGACAACAAAGAGACTTCTAGCATGATTTGAGTCACTTTTATTTATAGAGTAAAGGTGAAGAATAGACTAGTTTACATTTATTCTTTAAATCTCAAAAGTGATAAAAATTTTTCTTAATGAAAATGTAAACGTAAAGGACTTAAGAATTTCTATAACAGAGATTTCACTGTCCAAGACATGTAATCTTGTCAAAGAAATTTAGGTCACTAAGTGTCATCTCGTAATTACTGCTTATTGACTTATCTGTTAAGAAGATAGCAGATGTGGTTTCCAGTCTGTTACCTACACGCTGGCAGGATACTTGTCATCCCCCATCATGCTTATGTCAGTCTCAGTGTAGTGAGATGTGTGATACCTTTAAATCATCTTTTGGGTAAAAAGACATGGTCTGTATGGTCATGTCCCAAAATAAAGGTTAATTATTGTTAATTTCAAAGTCATCACTGTATTTTCACCTCTTTATCTTCAAGGTGGAGGATGTCTATTAAGAATTTTAGAAAGAGTGGCTGTAAATCGAGATTTGGCAAAGTAGGAGACCTGTTACTTGGCAGAGTTTCACCTGTGTGGAAACGTACTTTAGAAAGGGTGGGAAGCCTCTGTGATGGAGCGGATAGAAACCTCCAACAGATGCTCGGGACTCCAGCCCTAGCTCTGCTTCTAACTCATCTATGTTGAGCAAGTCTGGTCACTTGTGCAGCCATTGTTTATTGACAGTCTGGAATGTGCTAGATGCCATGCTTCTAAGAAGAAGCTTCAAACAAGATAATCTTCTCTCTTTGAGGAGTTTCTGATTTTCAAGTGGGAGTGACAAGAGATTTCAACATTCCAGGGAATGGCCTGGTGACAGGCAATATAAAGTCAGTGAGTAAGTGAATAAACCTGGCCTATTATCCTGACTATTCTCAGTTCTTAAAAGGGCTTTATTCTTATTTAATTCAGTATCTCATTTAGTCTTTACATTCCTGTGAGGTATGTATGTATTGTACACATACCCAAACAGAGGCAGTTATATTGTATACAGTGATATTTGGAAATGTTGGAAATTGTCAAGGTCTCTCAGTATATCCCTGGTCAATGTCCTGGTTTATTGTAATTCAGTAAGGCTGAGAAATAAATGCAAATTTTTAACTTGGTAAGGAGATAAGAATGTCAAGTGAAGTTGGACAAGTGTGTAAGTAATTACTGATGTGATCTTACAGACCTGAAACTAGTTAGGTTTCTAAAAGTGTGAAACATGCCAGTGTAAACATCCTGATAGTTTCTGAGAAGAGTTTCAAACCATGATGTAAAACACACTTGCATTTATTCAGTGGCACTGCTGTCAGAGTTTGTTAGGCACTCTGTTGAATATTTTTAATTTTGTGGCTATTCTTGTAGAAAACTAACTCCTGTTCTTTGGTGGTTTCTTACATGAAATACAGCAAAAATATGTGTAGACTTGGCAACACTTTGATGTATTTCATTTCTTATTGTGGATGGGCAAGTTAATGTGCTCTTGGTAGATGCTAATAGTGAAAGCAGTGGCCTTGGAACATGCATTTCAGGAAGCTCCTTAAATGATGATAATAAACGATTAGAATTAAGAATGACTTTTGGATTCTTAAAGAGTTATTCTGGTCCTATTGTATATTCTCAGCTGTGAATATTGTAATTTCTAATTTCATTGCTTTATGGATTGAATATTATCTGATCTTAAATCTTGGTATTGTGATCAGCTTTGTGACTTTGAAATGTTCTATATGTGATTGGGGAAAAAGTATAGTTCTAATGTGTGAAGTATTCTGTAGATGTCTTTAGATTAAGCTTATAATAATTTTAAAATCTTCTATATTTTTATGGATGAAATGATATCTGAAAATCTTTTCAAAATAATAGATTAGCAGAAATGGATGGAATATAGATGAAACAATTGGCCATGAATGGATTGAAACTAAGTGGGAGGAACATGAGGTTCTTTACACTATTTGTCTACTTTGGGGTATGTTTAAAATTTTCCACATTACAATAAAAATAAAAAATACTGGGTTGGAGCCTGTGGCTCAAGCAGCTAAGGCACCAGCCACATACACCTGAACTGATGGGTTCAAATCCAGCCTGGGCTCGCCAAACGACGACGAAGGCTGCAACCAAAAAATAGCCAGGCATTGTGGCAAGCGCCTGTAGTCCCAGCTACTTGGGAAGCGGAGGCAGGAGAATTGCTTGAGCCTAGAAGTCGGAGGTTGCTGTGAGCTGTGATGCCACAGCATTCTACCCAGGGCAACAGCTTGAGGCGCTGTCTCATTAAAAAAAAAAAAAATGCTAACAATTTTGAAAACCATGAAAATGTATCTTTCCTAACTTTCTGTCTACTTTATCAGTTACAGAGCAAGGTGTGTTAAAATCTCTGGCTTCCTAATTCTGTCAATTTCTTGTGTTATTACTTGAGGTTGTGTTCTTAGACAAATGCTAGTTTAGAATTTTCCCAGGGAAATTCTTATCATTAGGCAAGGACCTTCTTTATCCCTATTAATGTTGTCGCACATTTCACATTAAAGACTGTTTTGTCTGATATTCGTAGTATTATTGTAGTTTTCTTTTTTTGGTCTTAAAATTTGTCTTTTTCTATCATTTTATTTTTAGCTGTTATGTTTTAGGTGTATGCACATATCTTAAATAGCATATTGGTAGGTTCTGGTTTTTTAATCCCTGGGTTCTGTTTTTAACTGGTCAGTTTAGTTTACATATATTATGTTTGATATTAGAGTGTCTTCTAAGGGCAGTGCCTGTGGCTCAGTGAGTAGGGCGCCAGCCCTGTATACCAATGGTGGCAGGTTCGAACCTGGCCCTAGCCAAACCGCAACAACAGCAAAAAAGACTGTCTTCTGTCATCTTAAGTTTTCTATTTCCTTTTTTTCCTTTTATTTAGATTATTGGATTTTCTGTATTTTTTTCCAACTCTCCCTCCATAATTAATTTGAAGTTTTGTTTTTTGTTTCTGTTATTTTGGTAGTTTCGAATCCAGCCTGGATGCCCAGATGTATTGCAGCCTGCCACAACGCCCGGCTATTTTTTGGTTGCAGCCGTCATTGTTGTTTGGCAGGCCTGGGCTGGATTCAAAACAATCAGCTCAGGTGTATGTGGCTGGCGCCTTAGCCGCTTGAGCCACAGGCACCGAGCCTAATTTCACTTTCTTTTGCCCTCATGATGCAAAGACTTTAGAAGACTAATTGCTAGCACTCACTGTTTTACATGTGATTTCTGATTTTTTATTTCTATCTTGTTTTTATACCCCCAAATTAGTCATTTTTCAGTTTCTTTGTTTACTGGTGCTTCGTGCTGCTTTTTGGACCAATTTCCTTTCTCGTATCATATCCCTTAGTAGTAAATTCCCTCTATTTTTTGGCCCTCATGCATGAATGACAAGCTTAGCTGAGTATAGAATTTTCATTTAATTATATAGTTTGTTGTTTCAGCGCTTTGAAGATACTGTTTATTCTGCTGTTGTTTTGTTGTTCAATGTTTGGCTTCTTTTTTTCTTTTTTTGGTCTTTTTGTCATGCAAAGTCTAAGAATTCATTTCTTTTGTTAATCATGGAGAATTCTCGGCTATTATTTTTTCTAATACTTTTCTTTTCTTTCTTTTGGTATTCTGTGTTGTTAGAGCTTCTCACTTTTTCCTCGTGTTTCTTAACTTCTCATTTTCTACCTCCTTCTCTGTCCTTTGTTGTTGTGTACTTTACTCAGCTATATCTTCCGGTTTATTCTGTTTGATCTGATCTGATACATTTAACCTACCCATTAAGTTTTAATTTTTATTGGCTATATTTTTTCATTTCTATAGGTCCTATTTAATTCCTTTTCAAATCTGCTTGTTCTTTTGTAGTGTCTTGTGCATTAGGGTTTTGGTTTCTTTTATATTTTCAATCATTTAAAACTACTGATTTGGGGAAGTCATGTTTTTTATATATAATTTGAGAGTAAAGTCTACTCTTCTTGGTTTACAATTTTGAGTTTTGAAAACATACTGAGCCATATAATCACCAACCACAAAACTGAAGGTGTAGAACTGCTCCGTCACCCTCGACCCCAAATATTATATAACTAATGAATGGACTTGGTATCCATGTGCACAGAAGCCAATGCCATGGTATCAGCCTTTGAAAAAAGAAAAGCTTTATTGCAAGTTGACTGATACGAAGATAGGAGGAAATGTCCTCTGAGCTGGGGGCTGGGTCAGGTTTCCTTAGCTTAGGGTAATGAGGTGTAATCTGATTGGATTATGTAATGGGGTGATGCCAGGAGGCATGCTGTGATTGGACCATGCCATGGAGTGATCCAGGGCCCAATCCTATTGGATCCTGGATCCTGCCATGCTGTGTATACTTCTTAACTCAATCTCTGCTCCTTAGTCTGAGCACTCAGGTTCTTTGTTGCACACTAGGTTCATCTGGGCGTGCCCAGGTTACATGACTTTCATCCATGACTTTTACCCAGGCCAACTGAAAAACAACACACAACTTTGTTACATAAAAGTTGAGCCAGATTGTTCTGGTGCAGTTACAGAAATGCCCTCATGATTCTCCTTGCACCCTTATCTCTGGCAAACACTACTCTGTAATATCCATTGAGGTATTTGAAATTTTTATATTGATAGTACATTCATGTTGTTTGAAAATCAAATCAAGGTGAAAATACATGCCAAAAGTCCTACTCTGATCTTTGTCCTTCTGCACTCCTATAGTAACGCTTATTAATTTCTTATATTTCTTCCAGTGTCTCTCAGTGCAAAATAAATAATATACTTTTTCTTTTTTTTGAGACAGAGCCTCAAGCTGTCACCCTGGGTAGAGTGCCATTGCATCACAGCTCACAGCAACCTCCAACTCCTGGGCTTAAGCGATTCTCTTGCCTCAGCCTTCCGAGTAGCTGGGACCACAGGCGCCCACCACAATGCCCAGCTACTTTTTGGTTGTAGTTGTCATTGCTGTTTGGCAGGTCCAGGTTGGATTCGAACCCACCAACTTTGGTGTATGTGGCTGGCACCTTAGCCACTTGAGATACAGGCGCTGAGCCAATAGTATACTTTTTTTTTCATCTTTCTTACATAGGAGCTAACATACCATATATACTTTCTATACCTTGCTTTTTTTCACACTTAAAGAAATTACTTTCTTTCTTTTTTTTTTTTTTGAGACAGAGCCTCAAGCTGTCAGCCTGGATAGAGTGCCGTGGCATCACAGCTCACAGCAACCTCCAATTCCTGGGCTCAAGCGAGTCTCTTGCCTCTGCCTCCCAAGTAGCTGGGACTGCAGGCGCCTGCCACAACGCCTGGCCATTTTTTGGTTGCAGCCGTCATTGTTGTTTGGCGGGTCCGGGCTGGATTCAAACTCACCAGCTCAGGTGTACGTGGCTGGCGCCTTAGCCGCTTGAGCCACAGGCGCCGAGCCGGAAATAACTTTCTTTTACAGAGCATTCCAAGTTCTTAGAACTGCATAGCATTTTGTTTTGTTGATATACTGTATATAGTAGAACCTCCATAGCTGACCACCCCTTCTACACTGACCACCTCCTTAAGTTGACCTAATTCCCTAGACCAGACATGCACCACATGTATGTATGAGTACAATTCGCCTAATTCCTTTTCTTTACTACCTCGCTGTGTTGACCAGTTTGTTACAGTCCCTTGGGTGGTCACCTGGTTCTCCTGTAGTTTATTCAGCCAATTGCCTATCCATAAACACATAGATGTTTGTAGTCTTTGCAAACCATGCTGAGTAATCCATTATATATGTTGTTCTGTACATGGGCAGGTGTATCTACCGGGTGAATTACTAGAAATGGGATTGTTGGCTCTAAAGGCTAAATGGATTATGTTGTAATTTTGATAGATATAGCAATTTACCCTCCGTAGATGTTACAACAGACAGAACCCCACCAGGAATGCGTGAAAGTGCCTGTGTGTTTTCCTAGGGTTTGCCATCAGGGTATAATGGTCAAACTTTTAGGTTTTGGGGTGTTTGGCAAAAGAAATGTTTCAGCATAATTTCAGTTTCTGTTTTTCTTAGTAAATGTGGATGAAGTTTATCTTTTCATATTTTTAAAGGTTATTTCTGTGAACTTGTTTCATGTGTTTTTCACTTTTTTCTTTTCTTACCTTATTTTTATTTATTTATTTATTTGAGACTGTCTTACTCTTGCCCCAGTCCAGAGTGCCATGGCATCATCCTAGCTTACAGCAACCTCAAACTCCTGGGCTCAAGCAATCCTCCTGCCTCAGCCTTCTGAGTGGCTGGGACTACAGGCACCACCACAACATTCAGCCAAAAATTTGTGTTTTTTTTTTAAGTAGCGATAGGGCCTTAGTCTTGCTTAGGCTGGTCTTCAACTCCTGAGCTCAAGGGATCCTTCCACCTTGGCCTCCTAGAGTTCTGGGATTATAGGCATGAGCCACCTCACCCAGCCCTTTTTTACTTTTTTCTATTGCCTTATTTTTCTTAAAAGATAAGAGCTCTTTATATATTGCAGTGATTGCACTTTTGTGATTATTTCAGTTTGTCATTAGTCTTTTGTTATGAAGATGAAATATTTATTTTATGGTTTTTATATTTGGGCCATAATTTTTAAAAAAGTATCCCCCCCTTGCTTTTTGCCTGGTTCTTTTATGATTTCTAATTTTACTTTTAAATATTTGATCTATTTTGCATATGTTCCTTTGTTTGGTATGCAGTATGGATCCAACTTAGTCTTTTTCTAGATTTCTACCTCGTTGTTACAGTGCCATCATTTTATTTTATCTTTCCAGACTGGTAAGGATTTTTCCAAGTTCTTAGGTCTTGAATCCCTGTTTTATTGCAGATTCCCATTCATGTTGATTGTTCCTCTTTGGTTTTGTAAATCAGTATACTTATTTCACTTGGAGTTCATCTTGAGTGAGCTCATTTTATTATTTGTGAGAATCTGAAAGGTCCTAAATTTTAAATTTCTTTTTTTTGTCTTTTTCCTTTTTCTAAATTTTAAATTTCTTCTTTGCTTTTACCTTGTTCCCCAAACCCATTCAGAGAAAGACAGCATCATTGTCTCTGATTCCAGTCATTAGAATCTTTTTCTTACATTTCCTTTACTGAGGTTGCAGCCTCGGCAGTTCACTTCTGAGTTCTGATTTCCTTCCTGTGGCCATCTGCTGCGCATGTGTATACGTTAAAACCCATTCCCTTCGGTTCTTAGGAGGAAAATCCTCCCCAAGGTTCCTACAGCATTAGTTTATACACTTAGCTCTGTTTTTTCTCTCTCTCTCTCTTTTTTTTTTTTTTATTAAATCATAGTTGCGTACATTAGTGCAATCAAGGGGTACAATGTGCTGGTTTCATATACAATCTGAAATGTTTTCATCAAACTGTTTAACATACCCTTCATGGCATTTTCTTAGTTATTGTATAAAGACATTTGTATTTTGCGTTTAGTAAGCTTTGCCTGTAATCTTCTAAGATGCACCACAGGTATGGCCCCACCCATTACCCTCCTTTCACCGCAACCTCCCTCCTCCCCTCCCTTCCCATATTCTTGTGCTATAGTTGGGTTATAGCCTTCATATGAGACCTTTAAATTAGCTTCATAGTAGGCCTGAGTACATTGGATACTTTTTCTTCCATTCTTGAGATACTTTGCTAAGAAGAATATGTTCCAGCTCCATCCACGTAAACATGAAAGAGGTAAAGTCTCCATCTTTCTTTAAGACTGCATAATATTCCATGGTGTTCAGGTACCACAATTTATTAATCCGTTCGTGGGTCGATGGGCACTTGGGCTTCTTCTCTGACTTAGCAATTATGAATTGGGCTGCAATAAACATTCTGGTACAGATGTCTTTGTTGTAGTGTGATTTTTGGTCTTCTGGGTATATACCTAGTAAAGGGATTACAGGGTTGAATGGAAGGTCTATTTTTAGATCTCTAAGTACTCTCCAAACATCCTTCCAAAAGGGACGTAGTAGTGTGCATTCCCACCAGCAGTGTAGAAGTGTTCCCTTTTCTCCACATCCACGCCAACATCTCTGGTTTTGGGATTTTGTCATGTGGGCTCATCTTACTGGAGTTAGGTGATATCTCAGAGTAGTTTTGATTTGCATTTCTCTGATGATTAAGGATGGTGAGCATTTTTTCATGTATCTGTAGGCCATGCTCCTGTCTTCTCTGGAGAGGTTTCTCTTCAAGTCCTTTGCCCACCCTGAGATGGGATCACTTGTTCTTTTCTTGCTAATACGTTGGAGTTCTCTGTGTATTCTGGTTATCAAACCTTTGTTGG
>CAUYRH010007350.1:0-15785 GCA_963574655.1 Perodicticus potto
ATAGATAGACATTTCTTCAAAAAAGATGTACAAAAATGACTAGTAAGCACATAAAAAATGCATCAGTACTCATCATAGAAATTCAAATCAAAACCACAGGGAGATACCTACCACTTCACACCTACTAGGAGGGCTATAATCAAAAATTCAGATAATAACAAATATTAGCAAGGATGTGGAAAAATCAGAACCCTCATTGTTGGAAGGAATGTAAAATGGTGCAGTTGTTTTGGAAAGCAGGCTGGCAGTACTTTAAGCAATTAAACATAGAATGACCAGGTGACCTAGCAATTCCACTCCCAGGTACATACCCAAAAGAAATGATAACATATTCACACAAAAACTTATAAATGAGTATTTATAGCACCATTATTCATAACAGTCAAAAGGCCCAATCAACCTTTAACCCAAATGCCCACTAATGGACAACTGCACAAACAAAATTTGCTATAGTCATACAATGGAATATTATTTGGCTCTAAAAAGGAATGAAGTAGTGATACATGCTACAACGTGGATGGACCATGAAACTATTAGAAATTAGTCACAAAAGGATGAATATTGCATGATTCCATTTATATGAAATGTTCACAATAGCAAAATCTATACAAATAGAAAATAGGTTAGTGGTTGCTTAAAGCTGGCAGGGATGAGGGTGGGAAATTAGGGTGAAAAGCAAGATGACAGATAAAGATGGTTGTTTTTTGAAGTGATGCAATATTCTAAAATGTACGTGGCTGATGGTTACATATATGTGTGAATATGCAAAAAATACATTAAAATATACTAAATATGCTAAAATATATCCCACTAAGAAAATATGTACTACATGTATGTATAATATACTAAAATCCACTTAATTGTATATATTAATTGAGTGACTTTTATGGCATGTGAATTATGTCTCAATAAAGTTGTTTTAAAAAGAAGCATTTAAGGTACACTGGAAAACACAGCACTTGAACTATGGTTTAATAATGTAAATACCTTCTTTAAAATATCCTCGTATCTGAAGATATTTCATTCTTTTGACTGCGACACAGGAAATGCTTATTGAATACTATTTAAATTATTGAAATATTCCAGTTAAATATTTTATTTAAGACCATGAAAATCTGGGAAGTAGAAAAAAATTAAAACTCAGGCATCAGGAACTTCCAGAGGACATAAAATGCAGTGATTATTTTAGATGTATTAGAGGGCATTAAGTAATCAGAGCATGGAGAGGGCTGTAAGCAGGAAGAGTTAAGGAGCTCTTACAAAAAGCCTCAGCTCGGAAGACCCCCTTCTTTACTAGCTTGCAGATGTTGAAAGAACATTCTTTTATGCACTGTAAACCTTATTTTTCAATAAGCGAAAACAATCCTTCATATGATTTACTCCAGTAACAAACAGAAAGTCAAGTAAATAAAGAATAATAAGCCAACCAAGAAGAGATTTAAGGAAACATATAAAAAACTAAACCAGTTCCCAGGAATGGTTACCGGGAAGTTTCGGCAATCAGCATGCGTTATTGCTTTTTCCAGGCAGCTCATAATACAATATGATCTGTGCATAGCTCACAATTCCAGTCCTGTGATATGTCAACCTGTGTCATTTTTAATCCAAATAAACTCTTGTTTCTGTGTTTGCCTTGTGTGATCTACCAATTAATTATCCTATCTCATTGCCAAGCTTCTGGTATGCCTGGTCCCTGGAATCCATAGTTGCCCCTACCTGAAGAATCACCAAAGCCAGTGACAAGGAAATGCCCCAGGGGCGGGGGGCATTAGGGATTTTTTTTTTTAATCCTTAATAAATCTCAGCTTCTGCCTTTACAAACAACCCAGTTCACCATCAAGCTGAGTCTGTGTACCTTGTGCGGTACTGTGCTCCAGTTTCAAAGCAAAATTAGGGCTAATTAGGACTAATATGTGCTGGTGGTGGTGGTGGCGGCGGCGGCGGAGGCAGAGTCGGGGACAAGGAGAAAAACAATCAAAAAAGGGACTAGCTTTTCCCGCATAGCCTCTGATTTCAAAATGACTGCCTTGGAAGCTGAAATGACCCAGATTGGGGGTGGGTGTGTGGAGAGGAGAAGGCAAATACTCATTCCCTAAAGGAATAACTGTGGCTTGATGTGGGAATAGAGAACTTGGTGAAAGGGGGTCGTCTACATGACAGGAGAAAGAACAGAGAATGGTCTTTAGGTACCACCCACCTCTGCAAGTGAATCACTGCAGTGTCAGCCCTGCACTGATTCCAGGATTTGCCAAACAAGATGAGGTAAGGCACAAGCCTGGAGCCCCCTCCTCCTCCTCCTCCCTCAGAGCGCGCAGAAGAGCACATCCCTCCTCGAGGTGCACCGCGCAGCCCCCCGCATCCCTGGCTGAGGGGCTGACGTCACCCTTCTGCATTGAGCTTCAAGGACCGGTGGCAGCACTGGTTAGATGGGGAGTAGAGTTGGGGCGCTATCGCTGTCACCAAGTGGCGGGGGTCCTCCCCCAGGGCTCTGAGGATTGGGTTCACACAGCGATAGAATGGCCAGATGGGCAGTGGAAGGATGGAAGGAGGTGGGAAAAGGGTCAAAAGATTCATCTCCTGGGTCGCCAAGAAAGCTCAAAGATGCCCATGGCTTATGTAAGACCCTCTCCCCTCTGTGCGCCTCCACGCGGTGACAGCGCCTGCCCTTCATCAGTGCGCTTGGGGGACTCTGGTCGCCCTTGTCTAGTTAGGCAGGTACAGGGCTTCTGGCGACTCACTCCCGCAGCCCCAAGGGGTTGGGAATAACTGGGCTTCTGGGATTAAACTCTGCCCTCCTGCGCCCTCTCTTAGCTGGCCACAGGTTAGTTCCAAAAGGTGCTGCGAACGGGCTGGTAAGGGAAGGTAGGGACAGGTGTCCAGCGACGAAAGCAGACGAATAAACCTGCAACTTTCCCCAGGGGCTGACCCTATCCCGAGAGCTTGAAAAAGAAATCAATTCATTAAACAATTTTTGGAAAGGTTGACAACCTGCAGTCACCGCCACTACGCAGCCCCCTGCAGTCTGCGCTGGGCAGGGTCCAGGGTCCGAGAAGCCCCGACCTCCACCGCGCCATTCCGCAGCCCCGACCCAGCACCCCGCGCCTCTCTTGAAGAGGGGGCTAAGATTGATTTTTGGTTTGAATTTTCCTCCCCCCTTCCTTTCTCAGAGCATCATCACATGGACTGATGGGCAGCGGCTCGGCCACCGGCCCGGCATGGGCACTCACCCAGAAGACGAAGGAGTAGATGATGAGGAGGGTTTTGAGACAGGTTATCACAGGTTTGGTCTCCATTCTCCTCGATGCCATACTACAGAGCTCCGGCGGCGGCGGCGGCGGCAGGCGGCGGGCGGGCGCGCGGGAGGGGGGAGGAGGCGGAGCGAGGCGGGGCTGGGCGGGGGCGCGTGCCGCGAGAGGCCCAGTGAGCGCGCAAGCGAGGCCGTGCGCGTGCGTGAGCGCGCACCCTGCGGGGGCTCCAGCTGAAGCCGGGCGGGGCGGCGACTGCGCATGCTGGGAAGGCTGCCCGAGCCCGCAGTCCCGCGCAGGCTCAGACCCCAAGTCTAGAAGAGGGGCGGGGCGGGGCGAGACGGGGCGGGGGTAAGGGAACGGGAGCACCTAGAAGCCAGGTCAGAGGTCAAGGAAACTTCTCCCAGACCACCTTAGTATTTAGGTTTCTGCTTAGTACACAGTAGGGTCTTAAATTTGCAGAGGTGTCTGCACCTGGCTACGAGGGGGTTATGAGCGTCCCCCCAAATCAGTCACGTTTCTGCATTTGGACACTGTGGCCTACTAGTCATGTCCTTGGCAACAAGCAGGCTTTATCTATGCCAGGAACAGACTGTGACAGGTGGCCGGAGATACAGCTGGAGGGATGGACAGGAACTCAGGAGCTCAGAGACCCCAAATCCTTGCCACCACTGTTATCTGTAGGCTCCCCTGCATTTTAGATTTCCTCACATTTTGAAATGGTGAAGCCAAATGACAAAGTTCCGAACAAGACGTCATTCTTCCTGCACATAAAATGTTTAATGGAACACAGAACAAATGTGTAACATGGCTGAGAATCATTTGCCCCACCCTAACAAGTACAAACGACCTCACACTCATAAAGGAGAGCTCCATAAAGATGGTCAAAAATAATGTTCCAAAACAACTTGGAAGTTCCTCAAAAAGTTGAACATGTTACCTTATGACCCAACAATTTCACTCCTAGGTATCTACTCAAACAAAAATTTATGTCCATACAAACCGTATATGTGGGGCAGCGCCTGTGGCTCAACGGAGTAGGGCGCTGGCCCCGTATGCTGGAGGTGGCAGGTTCAAACTCAGCCCTGGCCAAAAACTGCAAAACAAAACAAAACTGTATATGTGAATGTTTATAGCAGTATTATTCACAATAGCCAAAATATGGATGTTCATCAGCTGATGAATAGATTAAATGTGGTACATTCGTACAACGGAAAATTATTCAGCAACTAAAAGGCATGAAGGACTCCTGATACATCTTACAACATGGATGAACCTTGAAAAGAATGCTAAGTGGAAAGAAGCCGGACACAAAAGACCATATATTGAATGATTCATTTATAGGCAACATCCAGAATAGAAAAATCCATAAGAACAGAAAATAGGTTAGTGGTAGTGACAGGTGTGTGGCAGGAATGAGGAGAGACTATTAATGGGTAGGGGGTTTCTTTTTATAGTGATGAGAATGTTCTGGAATCCCATAGAGGTGATAGTTGTATGATTTTGTGGATTTCTAAAAACCACGGAATTGCACACTTTAAAAGGGTAACTTTTAGGATTGTGGCTAATAAAAAAAGAATGTGCATTCTACCCAGATATCCCATGGCTGGTTTTTTAGAGGTACACAGGTGGGAGATTTGCAGTCAGGCAGCAACACTGTCACAGGGTAAGTCAATCATGGACAATGTTAAGGATACCTTTTGTGAAAGAGTAAAAAATAGAGTCAGTAAGGCTTGGGAAAGCCTGCCAAGGTCAGTTGTTACAGGTGTAATTATTACCTCCAATGAGTTATACATGGTCTCGGGTTAGTGAGGTCATTGTATAAACAGGACACAAATATGAGGAAGAGGAGAACCTAGTTAAGGAAGTGCTGAGCCATAAGAAGGGTATGCGGGCATAGAAGGGAGTGGAACATGGATGCAGGTGAAAGAGGCTGGGGCCAGATTGAGCAAGGTGTCTGTTATAAAGGGAGACTGCACAGTGATTCTCAACACTGGGTGCTCATTTGCATCACCTGGTATTTGAAAACAATTATGAACTCCTGTGCCCAATTCTGGCCTTTCTGAGGCATTTAGTGTGGGGTGAGAGCTCAGCAGTTTTTAAATCTCTTTAGGTGATTCTCATATACTTAGGAAGCAAGAGTTGAGGGTCAATGTCCCTACTGTGATGAACCCTACTTCAAAAAGGAGCTTTCTTTCTCTTTTACAGTTCTCAGTCTGATTCTTACTGTTGCAGCATTGAGAAAAGGATACTGAGACTTCATGCTCAGCAGTACCCTTAGCTTCAAAAAGTCTTGGCCATGTATAATTACTCCATAAGGGCTGAGAAACCTCAGTGTTCAGCCCGTCAAGGACATGGCTAAGCATTATAGATCATTTGGTGAGCTAATATATTATGCCCAATAACTTAAACTAACTCACTATATCACAATTTATCTGGACCTTCTAAAAAAAATCTGTTAGTTCCAGATTCTAGAAAACGTGTTCTGTTCTAGCAAAAATAAACTTTTAAAATGTAAAGTTAAATATGAATATTCAGTAATGGAAAGGCAAGGTAAATTAACATAGCTTGTAACTAGATCCTTACTACTCAAATTGTGGTTCACAATATAGAGTGAAAAAGCCACCCTCGTTTACCCAGGCCTGAGAAGGGTTTCTCTGAATTTAAGATTTTAATTGCTAAAACCAGGAAAGTCTAGGGCAAACCAAGACATATTGGTGACACTATCCCTGAACTGGCAGCATTGCTTACTGTCACTTTAAAATAGGTAAAGTGATAAATTTTATGTTATGTATATTTTAGCACACAGAGAAATAATACGTAACCACAGCAAGTCCAAATGTCATGCAATCTGAAGGAATGGTGCATTTGGGCAACCAAAAGGAAAGTTAGCAAGGCTCAAACGCAGGAGGCAAAGAAGGTATGCAGGAGGGTGGAGAGAGATCAGCCCATCTAGGTCTTTCTAGGTAATATTAAAAAAATTAATTTTAATCTTTTGCCTAAAAGTGAGGGAAGCTTTTGATTTTTATTTGCTTTAAATTCAGCAAATAGTTCACAGAGAACTGGGCTGCCACCAAAGCACCTATCCGGTCCCTGATCCTACTGTTGCCACCTCACACCCCCAAATCTGTTCACACAGCAACCAGAGTGATTTTGTTCAAACACAAACCATATCGTGTCACTCTTTGGCTTGAAATCCTCTCGTGGCTTTTCATCATCGCACTTGGAATCACGTTTCAACTCTTCGCCCTGGCTTAGAAAGTATACATGAGCTGGCTTGGGCTCTCTCTGCCAATACTTCCCTTTTGGCTGAATGCTTTCCCTCTGCTGCCCTGGTCTTCTTTCTGTTCTTCAAGCAAGTGGGATTTGTTCCACCCAAGGGTCTTCAAACTGGCCGATCCTCTCTTCGGAATGCTTTGCCTCCTAAACTCTGAATGGCTAGTCCTTTCCTTCCTGTCATTCAGATTTCAGTATAGATGTCACCTCCTCAGAGAGTCCATTTCAGACAAAAATAGCCACCCGGTCACTATCTGTTCTAATTCTCTGCCTAGCACTTAGTTAACATTTTCTAATTTATGTTCTTGGGTTTTTTCCCCTGTGTCTCCCACTAAATATAAGCTCTACCTGTTGAGGTATTTTTTGTCTATTTTTCTCACTATTGTCTCCACTTAGATATAGAAGAACTCAAGAAAACTGTCGAACAAATAAGTAATGGGTAATAGTCCCTCAATAGATGATTGTTGATTGATTGAATAAGGACATGATATTTGAAATGGGCCTTGAAGTATGAGGAAGATAAATGGTGGGTTTGAGGATTGGGGAAGGAAATCGTTACAGGCTAGGAACAGCTTGAACAAAGGCACTTTGAAGAAAAGCACACAACTCTCTCAGAAAAGTGGCGAGGCACACAAGAGGACTGCTTTGGTTTGAATGTCCCCTCCAAAAGTCATACTGAGACTTAATCCCCAATGGACTAGTATTGAGAACTGGGCCTTCAAGTGGTGGTTGGATCATGACAGCTCTGCCCTCACGTTTGGATTAATTCATTCATGGATTAATGGGGAAGTATGAGAAGGGAACTGGGGGCTTTATAAGAAGAAGAAGAAAGACCTGAGTCAGCCTGTTAACATGTTCAGCCCCCAGCCACGTGATGCCCTGTGCTGCCTCAGGACTTTGTGGAGTCTGCATCAGCAAAAAGGCTCTTAGCAGAAGTGACCCCTCAGCCTGGGACTTCTCAAGTCTCCATAATGATAAGAAATAAATTCCTTTTCTTTTTTCTTTTCTTTTCTTTTTTTTTTGAGACAGAGCCTCAAGCTGTCACCCTGGATAGAGCGCTGTGACATCACAGCTCACAGCAACTTCCAACTCCTTGGGCTCAAGAGAGTCTCTTGCCTCCACCTCCCAAGTAGCTGGGACTACAGGCACCCGCCACAATGCCTGACCATTTTTTGGTTGCAGCCGTCATTGTTGCTTGGCGGGCCGGAGATGGATTTGAACCCGCCTGTTCAGGTGTATATGGCTGGCGCCTTAGCCACTTGAGCCACAAGCACCCAGCCAAATTCCTTTTCTTTATAAATAACCCCACTTGAGGTATCGTTATTAGCAACTGAAAACAGGGAGCTAGAGTAGGAAAGGATACAGATGTGTAGGCCAGGCTATGGTGGCAGAAGGCCTTGTTCTTGCCAAGTTAGACTCTAGTGTAGATAGTAGGGAGCAGTGCGGGGTTGTGGGGGGTGTCTCACAGGAGGGGAGTGACATTTAGCAAAGTAACTTGGGAAACAGTATGAAGGATACTACAGTGGAAGGATAAGAGGAAAGACACTGGAAACAGAAGAGTTAGGAGGTCATTGCAGTGGCCTAATTGGAAGTTGATGAGGGCTCAACCTTGGGATGTGAGAGTGGGCTGGAGAGAAACAACTAGAGCATTGCCTCTCAACTCTGGCCACATTAAAATCTACTGGAGAGCTTTCAGATGTGTGAATGCCTGGGCTCCAACTCCCAGAGATTCTGATTGAATTGGTCTGTGGTAGGGTCCCAGCAATCAGGAGTTTTTCAAAGCTCTCCAGTTCCTCCAGCTTGGATTGAAACCCCTGGACAGATAAAAGAAATTTTCTGGAAATAAAATAGACAGCCCTCAGGAATGAGTGGACCTGAGTGATGAAGGAAAATAGGACTGACTACTAGTCTCAGTCAATTTGAAGGACAGCATTTGTTTTTTCGTCTTAACTTTTTATTATTTTTTCACCTGGGCTAGAGTGCTATGGCATCAGCCTAGCTTAGAGCAACCTCAGACTCCTGGGTTCAAGGTCCTCCTGCCTCAGCCTCCAGAGTAGCTGGGACTGCAGGCGCCCACCATAGCACTCGGCTAATTTTTTCTATTTTTTTGTTTTTTTTAGTAGAAGCAAGGTCTCACTCTTGCTCAGGCTGGTCTCGAACTCCTGAGCTCAGGCAATCCATCCACCTCTGCCTCCCCAAGTGTTAGTATTACAGGTATGAACCACCATGCCCTACCTTGCTGGATAGGTAGCTTTTAAAACACACAACCCTGATATATGGTATATCCAAACAATGAACTAGCATGCAGATTTTAGCAAGTATGTATATGAAGAATTTTTTTAGTCACAAAGGAAAACTTTTATTATAATATATAGAATATGCAATATGACCGTAACTATGTAAAAACATAGACAAAGAAAGGATCCCATGATTAGCAGGAGAATTTTACTATGAGTCACCAGAGGGTGAAGCATGCAGCTGTATCCTTATCTGGAATAAATGAATTAATATTTCTTTGAAACTAAAGTTTAGTAGCAAAAGTAAGCATCTTTCATAGAAAAGAAATTGGAAATTTCCACAATAATGCCTCTGGGTGGTAAGGTTATAGGTGATTGTATTTTCTCTTTTGTATACATCCTTTATTCCCCAAACTTCTAAGTGGTAGTGTGTTCCATTTATGTTCAGACAAGAATATTCTATAAAGGGAGCCCTACACCCAGAATATTAAAAAGTAACGCTTTAGAATTTAAGGGAGGGAAACCCTGAGCTACTTTGAAGCTTGCTGACAGGAAATTTGTGCATATGTCCAGTTAGATCTGCTTCTATATTTACTAATATCTGAGTAGTTCCAGGATCCCTACCTGAGTACCCAAAACGACTTTATCCTGGGATGCAAAAGTGTCTACAGGACTGAGACTAGACCTGCAAGGGTATGTTTGCAACTCAGGAGAGCATTCACCCAAAGATGGGAAAGAACTGAACTTTGCCAGTTTTGCTCACGGGTAGTTGTGGGTAGTGTCAGAGGGTTAAGGTTGTTCTGAGGACAGCTTGATATAGACGTGGAATGAATGATCGCAGGTCCTCTCTTTCCTCCATAGGGACTTTCTCTGAGCCTGGGGGTTAAGGAGATGTTTTCAACAAAATGAGATGAGAAAAAAAAAATCATAAGAATATTGGAGCGCAAAGTTTTATAGCCACATAGCCTGCATAACAAAAAAATAGGAGGGACAAATTGTACTAGTCTCATGTCAACAAAATGACCGTTGAATGACTCAGAACATGGTATGGAAACATAAGAGACTCAGAGAACTTCCTTCAAACAGAACAGGCTAAAAAGCAGGAAAAGGTGAATCCCACTTAGTAACAGGACTACATTCTTAAAACTTACAATGGAAGTACTCAGCCAGGAAGACTGGGATTGTAAATACAGGTGCCACCTCCCTTCACACCGGAGACATCCTGGAAATGTTGGGAGGAAATTGGGAAGGGTTGGAGTTTTTCGATCTTGTTTTGGCACTTTGGACCAGTAATTCCTCTTCTATAAATTTGCCCCACAAAAATAAAGACATCGACAAAATATATTTGCAAAAAGTCAAATTGCAAAATTTATTCTTGGAACAGTAAAACATGAAAACAATTTAAATATCCATGAATAGTGCTTTGCCATGTATTCGTTCATTCTACAAAATTATTGAACACCTACTATTTGCCAGGTACTCGTCTGAGCACTGGGATATAGCTGTGTGAAAAAAAAACCAAGGTCCTTATCCTCAGGGAGCTTGCACTCTACGGAGGAAGACAAATAAAATAGATTTTAGCATATCCATTCTATAGAATTATTTGATACAGGGTTAAAAATTAGATATATTTAACTGTATTCTGAGAAAACAAAAGGTTCACAAGATAAAATACAAGATACATTTTTTAACTTAAAAGTTGCAAAATAGAATTATAATATCCTACTTTCACGATCATGTTAAGAATCTTAAAATATATTAGTGTTTATAGGGAAATATCAGGAAAACATACATGAGCATCTTTGAATGGTCTCAGGAAGGAATATCACCTCTGAAAATGCTTGCTTGATTTTTTAATAAGCAGTATTATATGTATAATAAAAATAAATTATTAAAAATTACTATGTATAGAGCCTAAGCCCTAGAAATGCTTTTTGAAAAATTCTGATTGGGAACTCTATATTTACCCTATGGCTATAGGGACATGGGGAAATGCAGGGAAAATATTTCTGCATTTGGGGATGCCAAAAATTATAAATATGACTTAAGAATAATCCCTGCAGAGCTCAACCCAATGGGAATACAATGTGGGGACAAGAATTTTTGAGGTAGACTACATGATTATAGCTCCACATGCAAAGAGCTCCAGTGTTTTTCCCTTTAGGATTAATACGCATCTCCTGGAGGACTAGAACAGAGTTACTTAGAGCTACTCCATTTTATGTATTATTTGTTCCTTTCTGAACTCAAAGAGGACATGTCCCCTCCTAAATACCTTTCTTAGAAATAGATATCATTGTCCATTGGGTTCAAAAACTATCCCACTGGTAGCTTTTCTTTCCATATTTATGGTGTATCTCAAAGAAACAAAGTAAATATCCAGCAATAGGGGATTAGTTTTAAAAATTATATTATTGTGCAATAATTTTTCACTTGGCTCCCACCTATATTTTGAGTGTTCTCTGTACCACCGGGACCTAGAAACTCACAACTGCATTTTTCAGATTTGCTTTTCAACGGGTCTCCTGGTAGGTTTGCCAGTGGGAATGGCTGGTAGGGAGACTATCAGGTGGAATAAAAAGAAAAGCTTTCTGTCTCGGGAGTGGACTGTCCCACCAGCAGCAGTAGCATCAGCAATAGTGACTACAGGCAACTATTTGTTTCCAAACAATATGTGGTAGTTTTCACAGCATTAGTAAGGCTATGGACTCCTGGATACCTGCTCATTGGTAGCAGCACCCCCCAAAGCCTCAGTGATATCACTGCTCGTATATCAGCATCAAGTGCAGGTTTGTGGGCTCCAAGCTCCAAAGTAGAAGAGCTTTCTGGTTTCTAGGTTACACATTCTGTGGTCAATTATTTGCAAAACTAGCCAGTTTTTCTTTCCCTTTCCATGCTCGTTTTCAATGTGAGCTTGCAGCTTTTCCCATAAACAGAAAAATTTGAATCTGTTTCATCTGTCATTGAATCTGGGCTGGTCTTTTTCCTTACTTTGAACAACAGAATGTAATGAAAAATGTCATTGTGATAGTGTCCAGCTGAGTTAGGCCTCAAGACAACTCACTGGCTTCTGTTCACTCTCTTGGAACCCTGTGACTGCCATGAGAATAAACCAATACTAACCTGCTAGGGAATGAAAAACCATGTGCATCAGAGTCTAGCCAGCTCTTTCGTCCCAGCTGCTGCTTTAAATATGTAAGGAAGCCCAGCTAGGATCAATAAAGCCAATCCCAAACCCACCACAGATGCATGGGGGAACTCAGCCGAGATCAGAGAACTGCCCGGAGAGCCCAGCCTAAATTGCTGACCACAGAATTGTTTCTTAAATAAAACCAGTAACAATAACCAAGAAAATGCCATGAAGGCTATGTTAGCCAGTTTGATGAAAATATTTCAGATTGTATATGAAACCAACACACTGTACCCCATGATTGCATTAATGTACACAGCTTTAATAAAAAAAATTATTTAATAAAAAAATTAAAAATTAAAAAAAAAGATTAATAGTCAGGAGCAGCGCCTATGGCTCAGTGGGTAGGGCGCCAGCCCCATATACTAAGGGTAGGGGTTCGAACCTGGCCCCGGCCAAACTGCAACAAAAATTAGCCAGGTGTTGTGGCAGGTGCCTATAGTCCCAGCTACTTGGGAGGCTGAGGCAAGAGAATCACCTAAGCCCAGGAGTTGGAGGTTGCTGTGAGCTGTGACACCACAGCAATGTACCAAGGGTGATAAAGTGAGACTTTGTCTCTAAAAAAAAAAAAAGAAGATTAATAGTCGGAATAAAAATATATGTTTAATGTTTAAAGCCAGCAAATACAAAAAAACGCCAGTAAGTTTAGAGTGGTTTGTTACACAGCAATAGATAAGTTATACGCATCTTTCTCCTTTTTACCTTTTTAGCACTTTGTATGCCTTTGTAGCAATTACTAGCATTAAGTCCTTTTCTGCATGAAATATATTGAGCAGTTTCTGCTTTCCTGGCTGGACATGGACTTACAAATGCTATGTTCATAGAACTGAATTCTATACAGCCATCAAATTAATGTTGAACTAGAATATTTTGACACAGGAAATTCCTACTGTATGTTTTTAAGTGAAAAAAAAAATGAAATTACCAAAGTACACATAGTATGATGCCAATTTAAAGCTATACAAATGTCCATAAAGTTCATGTGCAATTTTAAATCAAACACACGTGACACTCTCTCTGTGTGCTTATATACACACATACACATACAAATAATTTGGAGGCGTATATGTGTTTATAAAGATTAACAATCATTACTTCATGACCCGATATCTCATCACTATGACATTTTTAATTTTATTATTTTCATTTTCTGCATTTACTCAATGTTCGGTAAAGGCATGTATTCCTTTCATAATTAGAAAATATTTTGGGGGGTGGCGCCTGTGGCTCAGTTGGTAGGGCAGCGGCCCCATATACGGAGGGTAGTGGGTTTGAACACAGCCCTGGCGAAAAAATAGCCGGGCGTTGTGGTGGGCACCTGTAGTCCCAGCTACTCGGGAGGCTGCGGCAAGAGAATCACCTAAGCCCAGGAGTTGGAAGTTGCTGTGAGCTGTGACATCACTGCACTCTACTGAGGGCGACAAAGTGAGACTCTGTTTCTAAAAAAAAAGGAAAGAAAATATGTTGTTTTGAATTATTAATTTTTAAGACATCTAGATTGATATTTGGTTTAGAGCAGCCATCATACCCTCTGTAACTCTCTTTTTAGCAACATATTCAAAATGACATTTTTCCCCCCAAAAATAGATTACATGAGAAGACTACCTTACCTCTGGTAACAGTTTTCCAAGCTAGGTTGTAGCCACTCTTGTTCCCTATAACACATATTCATGCAGTACCATATGAAGAGGACTTATAGTGTTTTTTTACTCTCTGCTCTCATTTTAAAGATTTCATGTCACCTTATGACACAGTAGCTGCTAAAACATCCTCCTGACAAATATCCCCCATCTGTTTCCACTCTACATAAATCACTTTGAGGGTGTATGTATGTTTGGCTACTGAGAATATTTTATTAAAAGGATAATATGCTTTTATACTGACTCCAATATCTATTACAAATACTGTATTCCTGTGACATGAAAGTTATAATTGATGCAGACTTGGCTCAGAAGAATTTAGCCAAAAGATGATAGTTCCAGGTACCCAGGTTCTGCACCGAGTTTTTTTTTTTTTTTTACCATTTGACTCAATTATGTCATGTTTATTGATCCTATTTTTGAAATCCAGAGGTTAATTAATGTGCACAGACTTCAGTAGGAATACTTTCTAAATAATGGTGACAGTCTAATTTTGTTAGGTTCATTTATTAGAGAATTGTATTTGAGTGTATTTTAACTAATAAACCAATACATAAAAAAGAATATGTTGAAATTCTATCAAGTTAGATAAAAATGTACTTTAAACATTAACATATACAGATGTTATATAACCTAGGGACCCATCTTATTGAAATATGTGCATGACTACATTTAAGGTGAAGCCCAGGCCAGGGTGGCTGAAGCAGTACACAACATTGAGCTGATTATTAGTGAGTTAACTGCTAAATTCAGTTGATGTTGATGTATATAACCCTGTCCCTAAACTTTCTTTTATTAGAATTATCTCCATTGGTGAACTGATGGCTTCCAATAATTATATCATCATCATAATTGGAAACATATTTTTTTTAGACAAAGACTCACTCTGTCATCCTGGGTAGACTGATATGGTGTCACAGCTCACAGCTCAACCTCAGTCTCTTGGGACCAAGAGATCCTTCCGCCTCAACCTCCGAAGTAGCTGGGACTACAGGTGCCTGCCACAACACCCGGCTAAGAGATGGGGTCTTGCTCTTGCTCAGGCCGGTCTTGAACTCGTGAGCTGAGGCAATCCACCCTCCTCAGCCTCCCAGAATGCTAGGATTACAGGCATGAGCAACGCACCCAGCCTTGAAACGTTTATTGATCAACTATTGACAATCAGGATTTGAACCCAACAGTCTGATACAGGAGCCTTCACTCTAGACAATGGGTTTTGGAGTCTGACTGCCTGAATTCCCTCCTGGCCTCTGGTACCTGCTTTCACATCTGTATTAATAGTACCTATCTTATTGTCTTCTTATAAGATAGCATATGTGAAATACTTGAAACATTTCTGCATAGTGGATGATCACTATGTATTAGTTATCATTATAATAATACTGTGCCACCTTTTAATTACAGAAGTTTGGCTCTAAAAGGGACCTTAAATATGATTAAGTTCACTGTTGCAATTGTAGGTCACAATCTGTTAGCAGACTATGAAATGAATTTAAGAGCTCTGTTCCAGCATTTAAGAAACAAATAAAATAAAATAAAGTCAATCAGAGTGAATTGCGTGTCATGAGAGTTTAGTGTTGTTTCATGACATGTTTGTTTTCAGGGGCTAGAAGACATGATGGATGCTGCCTACATCACCTCGGCTCTCTTCTACTGGTTCTACCCATCCCCCAGCATCTTTGTAATTCTCTCCTACATGATCTTCCCTCCTGTTCTTCAGAGAACTACCCTTCAGCTACGGGAACCACACTAGCCCAGTGTAATATATTCACTGTGTATGTTCAGTGTCTATTATTCATCTGTTGCTGCATAATGAATTTGTCAAAAACTGGTGACTTAAAATAACAAATGTTTACGACCTCACACAATTTCTTTTTTTCATTTAAAAAATTTTTTTTATTTTTACATATACATGTGTTTATTAGGTTTCCACTTTTTGCCTTCACAGAATTAAAAAGGCTTAACATTTAATAACAATTCCAGTGTTTAAGATAAGGACTAGAAACAAAAACCTCGAAAAGAATGAACGAAGATAAATACATTCAGAAAAGAAAACAGATGATTACTGCATCAAAATATTAAGCAATAATAATAATGCAAAGAAAGTGACATTCACATTGTCAGATAAGAGTATGTCTATTACAGAATGCTTTGACTCTGAGGCTCAGTATGGAGTCATCAGTTAACTTCTTATTTT
>CAUYRH010007351.1:0-23146 GCA_963574655.1 Perodicticus potto
CTGGGACTACAGGCGCCCGCCACAAGGCCTGGCTATTTTTTGTTGCAGTTTGGCCGGGGCTGGGTTCGAACCCGTCACCCTCGAGGGGCCGGCGCCCAACCCACAGAGCCACAGGCGTCGCCCAAGCTTTGCCTTTTTGTGGAGGTTCATCTCAAGGTTCCTTCTGAAGGTATTTGGGTGTCCCTTTTTTTGCAGAGTAGGTTTTGTTTCTAGCAATTAATGCTGGTATGTTGCTATATAGCATATCAATTTAATATAGTGCTTTTATGTATAGCTCTCGATGTTGTCTCTAACAAGTAAACATCATAAAAGTTTGGGGCACTGTAAAATATTAAATATGCTGTAATCACTGCAAAAAGAATTATACTGTGAAAATAGTTTTTTTGTGTGTGTGTTTTTTTGAGACAGAGTCTCACTTTGTCGCCCTCAGTAGAATGAGGCGTCACAGCTCACAGCAACCTCCAACTCTTGGACTTAAGCGATTCCGTGCCTCCCCTCCTGAATAGCTGAGACAGACCCTGCCACAATGCCTGGCTATTTTTAGAGATGGGTTTAGCTCTGGCTCAGGCTGGTCTGGAACTGTCGAGCTCAAGGAGACCACCTGCCTCAGCTTCCCAGGGTGCTAGGTTTACAGGTGTGAGCCACAGCTCCCAGCCTTGAAAGTAGTTCTTTAATCATTAGATATTTTTCTTTTAAAGTTATGACAAAATAACCTTACAAAATTGCACAGCTAAAGTTGGATAAAGTCACAAATTCCTTAATATTTGTTGTTCTTTTGGATAGTCTATAGGGAGACCAGCTGAATTTTGTTGTTTTTTTGGTAAGTTTTGTAAAGGTATTTTTTTAGTTACATTCCAAGTTCAAGTATTCTCAATATTGGTTTATTTCTAGAAGGAATGAAAAACCAGTATTTTGGCTCGGCGCCTGTGGCTCAATGGGCTAAGGCGCCAGCCACGTACACCTGAGCTGGCAGGTTCGAATCCAGCCTGGGCCCGCCAAACAACCATGACAGCTGCAACCAAAAAAAAAAAAAGAAAAATGGCCGGGCGTTGTGGCGGGCGCCTGTAGTCCCAGCTACTTGGGGGGCGAAGGCAGGGGACCAGCTTGAGCCCAGGAATTGGAGGTTGCTGTGAGCTGTGAAGCCATGGCACTCTATCCAGGGTGACAGCTTAAAAAAAAAACAACAACAACAGTATTTTGTGACCTTACAATAAACTCAAGAATGATGTTTACTTCACTGCAAAATTTGTGCATCTATAGGAGTGGTATAGGAACTAGACTTTGAGGTGTTTGTGTAGCAAAGAAAACTGATGTCAAAAAGACCTTAGATGAGAAGTCTTAAGTCAAATTTAATGGAGCCCTTTTAATCATGAGTGCTTTTTCACTCTAAAGATTGTCTATAATTGACATCAAATGTTTGTGTTTGATGAAATGTGATGCTACAAACCTGTTTTTATTGTACATGTTGTCTCGTAGACGAACTGGCATTTTATATACTACATTGTACAGTGTCAGAATTTTACCATACTTTACTGTTACCGTGCATAGAAATGTTTGGGAGGTGCAGCAGCATGTTTCCACCCACAGGTCATCCATGTGTTTGTAGGAATAAACTGTATGGTAATAGATTGTATTAATTAAAAGCTAGATCTCTTAAGTCTGCTGTAGGCATGACTATTCCATTGTTAGAGTTATTCATGGATGGTTCCCTGGGTTTGGACCACTAACAAACTGATCTTAGTTGTATGTTTAGGTGGGACTGGGATGTCAAAACTGCTTATGGGCGTTGTCCATAGCTCAGTGGGTAGGGCGCAGGCCACATACACCAAGGTGGTTGGTTTGAACCTACCCAGGCCATCTAAAACAATGACAGCTGCAACAAAAAAACAGTTGGGCATTGTGGCAGGTGCCTGTAGTCCCATCTACTCAAGAAGCTGAGGCAAGAGGATTGCTCAAGCCCAAGAGTTTGAGGTTGCTGTGAGCAGTGATGCCACAGTACTTTTTTTGGAAACAGAATCTCACTATGTCACTTCCTGGTGTCATAACTCACAGCAGCCTCAGACTCTTGGGCTCAAGTGATCCTCTTGCATCAGCCTCCCAAGTAGTTGGGACTACAGGTGCCAACCACAATGCCTGACAATTTTTTTTAAAGGTGGGGTCTGGCTTTTGCTCAGGTTGGTCTCGAACTCCTGAGCTAAGACAGTCCAGCTGCCTCTGAGCCAAGGTGCCTGGCCATTTTTTTTTTTTCCCCTGAGACAGAGTTTCAATCTGTTACCCTGGGTAGAGTGCCATGACATCACAGTTCACACCAACCTCAAACTCTTGGGCTTGAGCAATCCTCTTGCCTCAGCTTCTTGAGTAGATGGCAGCCACAACACCCAGCTAATTTTTCTAATTTTTTAGTAGAAATGGGGTCTCACTCTTGCTCGGGCTGGTCTCAAACTCCTGAGCTCAAGTAATCCACCCGCCTTGGCCTCCCAAAGTGCTAGCATTACAAATGTGAACTGCCATGCCTGACCTTGCTTATGACATTTAATAAATTTATTAGGTCTTTTGTGGATTGGTTAACTGAAAGCAGTAGTTCAACTTCTGATGAATTAGAGAAACAAGTGGGTTTATTTATTTGCTTTATTCCATTATGCTAGTGATCCCTTAGGCATGCTTTTCGAATGAGGTTCAGCATCTGAGCAGAAATGACCTTAAAAATTGAAAAGCTATGTAGTTATGGGAGTATAAAGTACAATTTGTCTAAATACTTTATATGTGACGTATGGAAAATTAATGAAGAATAGTAAGAAAAATGGGCTAGGTGTTGTGGGAGGGTGAGTATTTGTCTGAACTCAGTGGTTTCCTACAGTGGTAACCGTCCATTTATTAGCCTTTGACTAAAATGTGATAATAACCGCAGTTGCTTGATAGAATCAAACCTGGAATGCCCTTCGATACTATGATTACTTATGTACCTACAATATAATAGGATTGTTTGATAATCATCTAAGGATTAATGACATATAAATATTAATGACTTATGTAAATGTGTACGGTTTTTTTTTGTTTTTTGTTTTTGGGTCTAGAAGCTGACAGAATGTGTTTGAATTCATACAGAAATAATGTTGATATTTGGAACCCATGTCGAACTTCTATGAAGAAAGGGCAACGATGATTGCAGCCAGGGATTTGCAGGAATTTGTTCCTTTCGGTCGAGACCACTGCAAGCACCACCCTAATGCTTTGAATCTTCAGCTTCGCCAGCTTCAGCCAGCCTCTGAATTATGGTCTTCTGATGGTGCTGCTGGGTTGGTGGGATCCCTTCAGGAGGTTACAATCCACGAGAAACAGAAGGTTCTATTGAGTGCCATTTTCTTTTTGAAATACAGAGTGATATGATCTATTTGTAATTTACAGTACCCAGAAGCAACTGAGAAATGAGTATGATGTTTCTAGGGTAGACGTTAAGTTTTGGTAACTTCAATCAATGCTAGAATGGTGACTTTATTGTGTTGTAATTTTTATTTAGACATACTATATAACTCGTGGTTTTATAATGAGAGTCAAGTTCACTACTATGATTATGGTTCATTTTAAACCTCTTTCTCTTCACATAGTACGGGGGACTGGATTTCATGTTAGTTAACGGGTTAAAGGGTAGAGATTACAATTGGTCCCTGCTACAAAAGACTCATGTTTCTAAAGGAGAGAAGTGCCATATAAATAGGTAGAGCAGTAGTTCTTAAGTAGGGGAAGGAGATATGTGTGTCAGAAAGTCAGTCCTGTCCACTTTATTTCATTTTCTTTCTTTTTTTTGAGACAGAGCCTCAAGCTGTCACCCTGGGTAGAGTGTGATGGCATCACAGCTCACAGTAACCTTCAACTCATGGGCTCAAGCGAGTCTCTTGCCTCCACCTCCCAAGTAGCTGGGGCTACAGGCGCCCGTCACAATGCCCAGCAATGTTTTGGTTGCAGCCGTCATTGTTGTTTGGCGGGCCCGGGCTGGATTTGAACCCACCAGCTCAGGTGTACATCACTGGCGCCGAGCCCACTTTATTTCATTTTCATATCCCTTTGGAATACCAAAATCTGAGGGAGGGAAAGTCTACATAGTTAGAAATTGAAACCTCTCTTTCCATTTTTTATTGAGACAGACTCTCACTTTGTTGCCTTCAGTAGAGTGCTGTGGCGCCACAGCTCACAGCAACCTCAAACTCTTGGGCTTACTAGATTCTCTTGCCTCAGCCTTCCAAGCAGCTGGGACTGCAGGCACCTGCCACAGCAGCCGGCTATATTTTTGTTTTTAGCAGGCTGGGGCTGGGTTTGAACCCATCATCCCTGGTGGGTGCATGTGTCTGGTGCCCTATCCACTGAGCTACAGGCGCTGCCACCTCTCTTTGCATTTATTTATTTATTTATTTATTTTTTGAGACAGAGCCTCAACCCGTCACCCTGGATAGAGTGCTGTGGCATCACAGCTCACAGCAACCTCCAATTCCTGGCCTCAAGTGAGTCTCCTGCCTCTGCCCCCCAAGTAGCTGGGACTACAGGCGCCCGCCACAACGCCCAGCCATTTTTTGGTTGCAGCCATCATTGTTGTTTGGCGGGCCCAGGCTGGATTCGAACCCGCCAGCTCAAGTGTACGTGGCTGGCGCCTTAGCCGCTTGAGCCACAGGCGCCGAGCCCTCTCTTTGCATTTAAAGGGTAGGATAAAGAAAGGACTGTGAATGTATATACAGCCATGAAGCAGAGTGTTCTGCATTGTATATAAATTTTCCTAGTGAGTCCCATGTGCATTTTGTTGACCATTCTTCACTCACCCTCACATATACTTAATATGTCTTTTTAGTCTCCCAAGGACATGGTTTTATTTCTGGACTTACAAAGTATAATTTTTTATATTATTGGCAGAATAATATAATGGTATAATATAAAGCATTCCACTTGGAGAATTCTTGAATAAATTCTTGGTTCATGAAATCCTGTAACCTGTAATGCACCTATCCACGTACTTTATTAATCAATGCATGAAACATTCTAGGAGTTGGGCTTGGATTGAGTCTTACGCCACTACAAATAAATCTTGCTCTACACTATTGAAAAAGCAAAAGAATGCTTAAACATGTTTTACATGTGTTTAATTTTTAAAGGAAAGCTGGCAGCTAAGGAAAGGAGTAAGTGAACTTGGACAAGAAGTGGACTATGATGAGGAACTCTATGTTGCTGGTAATATGGTGATCTGGAGCAAAGGAAGTAAAAGCCAGGCATTGGCAGTTTATAAAGCATTTACGGTTGACAGTGCTGTTCAACAGGTGAGTTGATTTGAATTTAACATTTGATTGATTACTTAATGCATTTTTTATAAAAAGTTTTTGTTTTCAAATTTGATAGAAATGATAACAGCACCAGGATCTCAGCATTTAGGTGTACCATGTTGTAATATGTAGTGAAGATAATGGCAGGAGAGTAAAATTTCACTTTATTTTATTTTATGTATCGTCACTTTTGCTATATTATCCTTTGTCACTTTAACAATAATCTTTAAATTCTTTTTCCTTGGGTAATTCAACTCATTATTGCCAAGAAAAACTTATAAGACTTTAAGGATACAAAGATATTTTAGCACATACGTGATTATCCTAATTGATTGCCAAAGTGATAAATAAAAGCCACTGGGTTCATAATGATACTCAGAAAGAGAAAGGATTAAAACACTGATTTCCTTACTTTTGCAGTTGGTCATTACACCTCTCTTCTGAAAATAGGTAATGCAAGGGAAGGAATTAAGCATTTACTTTATCTTTTCAGGAAGACATGCAATTCATCTCTATTTGATGATTTGATGAAGGAAAACTCATAGAAGAATGCTAGTTAATAAATAAAAGGAATGGTAAAATTAGAAAATCATCATTTTATAGCCTCCAGCATAATAATTGATTTAGGCAAAGCTTATAAATGGATTTTACACTAGTTGGATGAAAGTATATTACTATGTGGGTTACTTGCTAAATGTGAAGGAACCAATGTACCTCTCCTTTGGAGTTATCTGTTTAACAGGGGGATGAAGGAGTATTATGTGCTTCCAGTTATAAAGCAGAAATTGATGATTTCATCTATTAAGTTTTCTTCCCAAATTTATTTAACTTGAATATTTAGAGCTAACTTCTAGCTTATAGGAAATACAGGAACTAGATGATCAAATTTTAAATACTGTGAGATGAAGAGTTGATTGGAGGTAGAGATGAGATAAGAATGGCTCAAAGTTGATAATTACTGAAGCTGGCTGGGGGGGGCTTCATTCATATTCTGTTTACTTTATATATTTGAAATTTTCCGTAATAAAAAGTTTGTAGTCTACTTTCTATGTTCTGTTTTAAAAAGTCAGTCTTGGAGGCTCAGCGCCTGTGGCTCAACGGGCTAAGGCGCCAGCCACGTACACCTGAGGTGGCGGGTTCGAATCCAGCCCGGGCCCGCCAAACAACAATGATGGCTGCAACCAAAAAATGGCCGGGCATTGTGGCGGGAGCCTGTAGTTCCAGCTACTTGGGGGGGCGGAGGCAGGAGACTCGCTTGAGCCCAGGAGTTGGAGGTTGCTATGAGCTGTGATGCCATGGCACTCTATCCAGGTGACAGCTTGAGGCTCTGTTGCAAAAAAAAAAAAAGTCAGTCTTGGAGAGAGAAAAAAAGGTGAAGACTGTTCTAGATTAAAAGAGACTAGAGCACCAAGTGCAACACATATACTTTTTTTTTACTTAATATTTATTATTTTAAATGTAATACTTTTTGAAACTTGTTAACATTGTTTTTTTATTTTTATTTTTTTATTTTTCGGCATTAAGATTCAAGGCTGAGAAACTTGTTAGCTTTGAATCCTGATTTTAGAAAACTAGCTAAAGATTTTTTTTTTTTGAAAATTTGGGAAAGTTGAAAATGGATTGGATATTATCAGGTGATGTTAGAGAATTATTTTCTTTTTCTTCAGGAAAGATGATGTTTTTGTGGTTTTATATGAGAACATCTTTATTTTTACAAAATGAGTGATGAAGTATTTAGGTATACATAGATATATATGCAACTTATTTTGAAATTTCCAGCACCCCCCCTTCCAAATATTCCACACATACCCATTTGCACACTCACAAACAAATATGGCAAAATGTTAGTGATTGTTGGGTTTAGGAGAAGCATGTTTCACTGTATTACTTCAGCTGTTCTTCCTGAAAATATTTAGAATGAAAAGGTGGGGGGGAGAAACAAACATTTATAGTAGTTGAGTAAGATTTAACAAGAGGTTTTAGAAACTTTGATGTTAATTTCTGAATTTGTTTATATTGAAATCCTTGTACCATAGCACTGTTTCTTTCTTTCTCACATCCCATTAACTATTTCCTTTTTTTTTCTTGAGACAGAGTCTCAAGCTGTCGCCCTGGGTAAAGAGCAATGGCATCACAGCTCATAGCAACCTCATACTCTTGGGCTTAAGCAATTCTCTTGCCTTAGCCTCCGAAGTAGCTGGGACTATAGGCACCTGCCACAAAGCCTGGCTATTTTTTTTTTTTTTTTTGGTTGCATTTGTCATTGTTGTTTTTAGCTGGTCTGGGCGGGTTTGATCCTGCCAACCCTGGTGTATGCGGCCAGCGCCCTACTTGCTGAGCTGCGGGTGCTGCCCCATTAACTATTTCCTAATGAGTATTTTACTCTTATTTATTAGAAAGGATATACTGAATTATTCCAAAATTTGAGGGTGTATGCACGTACATTTCAATCCAGGAGTGTTAAAGCTAGTGATTTTTTTTTTTTTTTTTTTTTTTGAGACAGTCTCACCATGTTGCCCTTGGTAGAGTGCTGTGATGTCACAGTTCACAGCAACCTGCCATTCTTCGGCTTAAGTTATTCTCTTGCCTCAGCTTCCTAAGCAGCTGGGACTATAGGCACCCACCACAATGCCTGGCTATTTTTTGTTGCAGTTGTCATTGTTTAGCTGGCCCAGGCTGGATTTGAACCCGCTAGCCTCGATGTATGTGGCTGGTGCTGTAACCACTGTCCTATACTGGTGCTGAGTTGCTGTGTTTTTTTGTTGTTGTTGTTGCACTTGTCATTGTTGTTTAGCAGGCCCGGGCTGGGTTCGAACCCACCTGCCTTGGGGTATGTGGCCGGTGCCCTAACCACTGAGCCATGTGCGCTGAGCCAAAGCTAGTGATCTTTTTGATGACAATTTTTTTCTCATAGCTTAGGTACTGTAGATGTGAAAAGTAGATTTTGCAATATCCACATAGGTTTTGTTTTGTTTTTTTTTAGACAGTCTTACTTTGTTACACTCAGTAGAGTGTTCTGACGTCATAGCTCACAGCAACTTCAAACTCTTGGGCTCAAGCAATTCTTTTGTCTCAGCCTCCTGAGTAGCCGGGACTACAGGCGGCTGCCACAATGTCCAACTATTTTTAGAGATGAGGGCTCACTCTGGCTTCAGGCTGGTCTCCAACCTGTGAGCTCAGGCAATCCACTCATCTTGGCCTCTCAAGTGTTAGGATTATAGGTGTGAGCCACCATGCCCAGCTAAATAGTTTTTTGCTTCTTTGTTTTCAGTCTTAAATTTGTCTGGAGTCGATGCATGTACAGTTACATATGGTCTCTTTTAAGATCACTTGTAGGCTTAGCGCCTGTGGCTCAACAGGCTAGGGCGCCAGCCATGTACACCTGAGCTGGTGGGTTCGAATCCAGCCCGGGCCCGCCAAACAACAATGACCGCTGCAACCACAAAATGGCTGGGCGTTGTGGCAGGCGCCTGTAGTCCCAGCTACTTGGGAGGCAGAGGCAAGAGACTCGCTTGAGCCCAGGAATTGGAGGTTGCTGTGAGCTGTGATGCCGTAGCACTCTATCCAGGGTGACAGCTTGAGGCTCTGTCTCAAATAAAAAAAAAAAAAAAAAAATAACTCGTAATCTGCTCGGCGCCTGTGGCTCAACTGGCTGAGGCGCCACCTACACCTGAGCTGGTGGGTTCGAATTCAGTCTGGGCCCGCCAAACAACAATGATGGCTGCAACTAAAAAATGTCCGGGCATTGCGGCGGGCACCTGTAGTCCCAGCTACTTGGGAGGCTGAGGCAGGAGACTCGCTTGAGCCCAGGAATTGGAGGTTGCTGTGAGCTGTGATGCCACAGCACTCTATCCAGGGTGACAGCTTGAGGCTCTGTCTCAAAAAAGATCACTTGTAATTGTAATCATAAGATTTTGAGTTGCAGTCCTTTGGGCCTGGAAAATATATTGTAACTTAGTCTTCTTGCTAATATGGAGAAAGATAATTTTACATTTTGATTAAGAAATAGTACCAGGTGTGTGTGACTCAGATTCTGTTTGTTCATTCTTTTATGCATCCTGCAAGCATTTAGTCTAATTCAGTTTTAGACAT
This sequence comes from Perodicticus potto, assembly GCA_963574655.1. Taxonomy (NCBI): domain Eukaryota; kingdom Metazoa; phylum Chordata; class Mammalia; order Primates; family Lorisidae; genus Perodicticus; species Perodicticus potto. The sequence continues at coordinate 9,396 of CAUYRH010007351.1, forward strand.
TGTGTTAGGTGCTGCAAAGATGAATATACAATTTTTGCCATTGAAGGACTCTCAGGAAAGACCAGATAAACTAAAATGATGTACTCTAAGTGCTTTATGTTAATAATAGCTGTGTATCCACAGTGTGGTGAGATCTTATAGGACTGAACTCCAAAGGAAGGGTTTTTCAAAGAAGATGCTGTTTGAATTGGAAATTGTTGAACCAAGGGCATTTTAGGCAGAGGGAACCACTGAAAGAATTATGGATCCTGGGCAGGGTGGCTCATGCCTGTAATCCCAGCACTCCAGGAGGCTGAGTTGGGGGGATTGCTTGAGCTCACGAGTTGAAGACCAGCCTGAGCAAGAGTGAGACCCTGTCTCTACTAAAAATAGAAAATACTAGCTGGGCATTGTAGGTGCCTATAGTCCCAGCTGCTTGGGAGCCTAAGGGAAGAAGATGCACTTGAGCCCAAGAGTTTTGAGGTTATTGTGAGCTATGTTAATGCCGTAACACTCTATCTAGGGTGACAGAGTGAGACTTTCAAGAAAAAGGATTATGGAAGACGTGATTTTTTCTAAGTTCAGAATGGCTATACTCAAAGTGTGGAGAGATGTAAGTGGGTGTTGGAAGTATCCAGATGGCAGGCCTGTGTGTATAAACCAAGGACTTTGAATTTTAAACTATATGCAGAAGGAGCCTACCAAGGAATTTAAAGTGGGAAAATCATCAGTTTTGTATTTTGAGAAGAGATTATTTTGTTAGTAATATACAGAATGTTGTGACTGGAGAGGCTGTTGTGTGGGAAACTATTTTGTGGTGAGAGAGGTTGGTTCTTTGAAGAAAGAGAAGCAGAGGTGAGAAAGCTGAGATAGGAAAGAAGTTGGTGATCTCTTGGATATGGGGGATAAAGGAAATGTTTCAACGTTTAGTTTTAGAGACTTTGAGGATGGGATTTCATAAAAGGAAGTTGAGACTGTAAAAGGTTCAGGGTAGATTTTGGATATTTCAAATTGGAGCAGAGCTCTGATATTTGTTTTTCTTCATGAATTTTCATTCGCTAACGATTGAACATACCTACAACCCAAGAAGAATCACCAAACTCCAACCCAATCAAAAAAATTGGTGAAAGGATTTAAATACATAATTCCCTAAAGAAGAACACAAATGGCCAATAAGTGCATGAATAGATGCTCAATTTCACTAATCATTAGAGAAATTTAAATTACAACCACAATGAGATACCACTTCATTAGGTGGCTATTATAAAAATAAATAAATAAATAAATAAAAATAACAGGTGTTGATGAGAATGTCCAGAAATTGGAAACCTTGTGCATTGCTGGTGTGCATGTAAAAAAGATGTGATGGAAAACAATTTGACAGTTTCTGAGAAAGTTATACATTGAATTACCATATGGTCTAGCAATTCCATTTCTAGGTGTATACACTAAAAGGAGGAACTCATAGATACTTCAGTGTTTGTAGCAGCACTGTTCACCATAGTCAGAAGGTAGAAACAACCTATGTGTCTGAATAAACAAAATGTGGTATAAGGAAACATTGGAATACTGTTCAGCTTTAAAAAGCAATAAAGTTCTGATACATGCTAAAACCTCGAAATCATTGTGTTAAGTGAAATAAACCCGACATAAAAGGATACACATTGTACAGTTCCAGTTAGAATATATGAGGTATCTAGCATAGGCAGATTCATAGGGAATTAGAATAGAGGTTACCAGAGTTAGAGTGGGAAATGGGGAGTTTAATCAGTACAGAGACGTCCTAGAAATTGATGATGTTGAGGTTGTATAACATTGTGACATCTCAAATTATACAAACCTCATACATTTACTTAAAAATGATTAAAATGGCAAGTTTTATGTTGTATATTTACCACAGTTAACAAAATACCTAACAGTGCTGCTAAGTAATTTCAATAAGTGATCGTCAAGCATGTCAGTTAAAGTTGAATAGCTTTTCCTAGTTTATATTTTGCATGATATGCTTTAAGAAATGGAAATGTTGGGGCGGTGCCTGTGGCTCAGTGAGTAGGGCACTGGCCCCATATACCGAGGGTGGTGGGTTCGAACCCGACCCCAGCTAAACTGCAACAACAACAACAAAATAGCCAGGCGTTGTGTTGGGCGCCTGTAGTCCCATCTACTTGGGAGGCTGAGGCAAGAGAATCACCTGAGCCCAAGAGCTGGAGGTTGCTGTGAGCTATGATGCCACAGCACTCTACCAAGGGCAACAAAGGGAGACTCTGTCTCTAAAAAAAATAGAAAGGGAGATGTTAGTTTTTCAATATTTTTCTAAAGTGAGTCTAGGAATGGTAAGATCAATTGATAAATCTGGAGATTATAAAATAGCATAGTAATTTTAAACTCCTCCTATAATCTTTAGCTTTGTATATAGGATATGAGGTTTAATGCAGGTTGAGCCATTATTTAGATTTTTGCTGCAAGACTTACATCTAGTAAATTTTAAAATTTTATCTTTTTTTAAATTTATTAAAAATTTTAATTTTTTATGGATCTTTCAGTAAAGTTTTAATTACAAATATTTATCTTTCCTTATAAAATTTATCATTAATTAATCTTATTATTTTTTTTTTTTTTTTCAGTTTTTGGCCAGGGCTGGGTTTGAATCCGCCATCTCTGGCATATGGGGCCGGCGCCCTACTCCTTCGAGCCACAGGCGCCGCCCAATCTTATTTTACTTTTTTATATTCCATTTTGGGCCTGTGGTGTGTATGTTGAGCTGAGGAGGAGGGAAAGTTATTATGTAGATATCATCATCATTATTTAGATGCTATTAGTTAATAGATTATTATTTGGATACAATTAAGCGTTTTGTTTTGATTTTAGGCGTTGTGGTGTGACTTCATTATATCACAGGATAAGTCTGAAAAGACCTACAGTAAGTTTCTTTTTGAAATTTTATTTGTCTTTTGGTGATTTTAAATGTTTATCTTTTTGGTTTTTCATTCAACACAAATACCCCTTATCACAGTGGGTTAGCCTAAGCATCTTTTTAATTGTGAATTAAAGAATTTGTGATTTCAGGATTGAACTCTTAAGGGGAAAAACTCCATAAATCTTATTGTACCTTTTCTTTTCAGAAAGCCACGAATTAGAAAAATGCATATGTATATTGCAGAGCTCATGTATTAACATGCATAGTATAGAAGGAAAGGATTACATAGCTTCCTTACCATTTCAGGTAAACTTGAATGTTTCAGCTCTTTTGTGTGGATTTTGTTAGAGAACATTTTGAATTAATTCATTTCAGAGGTATGTCGTGTGTCTTTTCTGTATTAAAATAATCAAAAATGTTATTTTTGCTCAAATAAAATAACTGCATTTTGGTGTGGCTTTATTGGTTTACCATTTTCTATCCTTCCTATAAAAAGTAAGTTATTTAATGAAGGGAATTATGGAGTATTTTCTAAGAGGTTTTTTAAAATCAGTTTAAAGAAACTTTGGTTATGTTAAATAGGGGATGTGAACGATACCGGTCATCTTCCTGTTGTTTCTTGTCTTTTTAGTGCCTGCTACTATTGTTAACATTTTATTTGCATTTGTCATTTTGTTACTGATACTAGCCACTGCTAGGAATTTCACATGGAAGAACTTCTGTTCCTTAGACTTTATTTTATTTAGAGTTGCTTATCAGATTTCTAAAAACTATTATACTTAATGACCATTTTACTTTGTAAAGGTCTTACTAAATTGGTAGAAAACCTAATGTTTTGAAGTGTTTCCTAAAAACATTTTCTAAAGGATGGGTACTCTTCTGTCTTTTTCACTCTTTTCACCTGATAGGTTGCAAATGTTTGGCCCACTAAGTATGGATTGTTGTTTGAACGAAGCAGTTCTTCACATGAGGTACCTCCAGGTCCACCCAGGTATTCATTTTGTTCAGTTCAGAATATTATTAACTTGGGATTTTTTGGTATTGGTTCTGAGGTAAGATTGTTTACCTAAAAATTTGGGATGGTAATTTTTGTGCTGACAGCCTTTTTTTTTTTTGAGACGGAGTGTCCCTAAGTCACCCTCGGTAGAGTGCCATGGTGTCACAGCAACCTCCAACTCTTAGGCTTGAGCGAGTCCCTTCCTTCAGCTTCCCAAGTAGCTGGGATTACAGGCACCCACCCCAATGCCAGGCTATTTTTTTGTTACAGTTGTCATTGTTTTTGCTGGCACGGGCCGAGTTCGAACCCGCCAGCCTTGGTATATGTGGCTGGCGCCGTAACCACATTTTCTATTGTCTCAGTACAGGTTGAGTATCCTTAATCTGAAAATTCCAAATGCTCTAAAATCTGGACCCTTTTTTTTTTTTGAGGCAAAGTCTCACTCTATCACCCTGGGTAGAGGACCCTGGTGTCATAGCTCATAGCTACTTCAAACTCCTGGGCTCAAGTGATCCTCCTGCCTTACCCTCTCGAGTAGCTGGGACTACAAGCACCCACCACAATGCCTGGCTAGATTTTCTATTTTTAATAGAGATGGGGTCTTGCTCAAATAGACATTAGCTCAAATGAACTTTGACATAGGGCCTTACATGTATTAGGTGTGCAATAAATATTAGATGTTATCAGTAGATTTCTTAGTGTCTTTAACCTCGTTTCCCTATGAATTGTGAGCACACTAAATGGCAGGAACACACAGCACCTGTTGTATGTGTAGTTTGGTAAAGAGGTAGATGCTTGCTAAGTTTAAAACATACGGCTGATAGATTTTAACTCTTTCTGTTTTGACAGAAAGCCTATTTTATCCCTCTTTTAAAAAAAGTCATTCCTTAAAAAAAAGTAGATTTCTAATTTACTTGAAGTAGTTTTTCTTTCTTTTTTAAGTATAGTCTCTTATAAGCGGGTTTAGGAGACAAAATTTCTTTCTTAGTTGCCATAGAGATACTACTACTAAGAGAGGTAAATAAAAAAGACTGCCTTATCCCCTGTGGTCCCTTGGTCCTGTAGTGTGATGACTGCTGTTTGCAGATATTTTCTAGGGCTATATTGATTTCCCTTTTTACATATGTGTAACATTACTTTGGGAGATTTCTAGGATTGAAGTAGAAGATACTGTGAAAAACAATATGTGAAACACTTAGAAGGTTACATTTTGAGATGATGGGTTTCTACTTGCTTATTTAATATCTTTGCAAGGAAAGTGCAGATTTGACAAGGATAGTCATCTTATATTGGCGATTGATTATTTATTTGTTTATTACTAGAGAACCTTTACCCACTATGTTCAGCATGCTGCATCCACTAGATGAAATAACCCCACTTGTTTGTAAATCTGGAAGTAAGTATATTTTTATATTCTTTTAAATAAGGTTTCTTTTTCTGATGTTTCTTTTTTTTCAAAGAGCTTCTTTGAAAACTGAGTTGTTTTGTTAAAATAATACAAGTATTTTACAAAATTGACTTTTTATTATAAAAATAGTTTGTACTAAAGCAAGAATTTGTTCCTAATACCATAGTATTAACTATGCAACAGTTATTTAGCAAAGCAGAGAACATGAAATATTAAAATTTACACAGTGTAGGCATAAGGCCTTACATATTTTTCTTCAAAGAAAAAAACTTCAGGTCACCCAAATATTATTCATTTACTTGTTAATTAATAGGGAATGGCATCATCTATAGGTAATGTAATAAATATATCACTATTCCTGACCAAGTCATATATTAATATCTTATTTTTTCTAAAATAATTTTTAATATTTTCCTGTAATCAGTTCAGATGCTTATCTTCACATTTTTAAGTTCGGCCAAATCTAAGATAAATAATGGGGACTTGAAGGCTGAAAAAATACTTAACTTTATTTAATTTTTTTTTAGACAGATTCTTACTTTGTTGCCCTTGGTAGAGTGCCATAGCTTCATAGCTCACAGCAACCTCAAACTCTTGGGTTTAAGTGATTCTCTTGCCCCACCCTCCGGAGTAGCTGGGACTATAGGTGCCTGCCACAACCCCTGGCTGTTTTTAAAGATGAGGTTTCAAACCAGTGAGCTCAGGGAGTCCACCCACCTCGTCCTCTTGGAGTGCTGGGATTACAGGCGTGAGCCACTGTGCCCAGCCTGAAAAGATATTTATATTCTTTGACATTTTTACTGTCATTTATTTATTTATTTTTAGATAGTCTCTCACTTTTTCACCCTTGATAGAATGCTGTGGCATCACAGCTCACAGCAAGTTCAAACTATTGGCCTTAAGCCAGTGGTTCTCAACCTTCCTAATGCCGCAGTATATTTTCGTTGTTAAAAAGGGGTCGTGACCCACAGGTTGAGAACTGCTGGCTTAAGTGATTTTCTTGCCTCAGCCTCCCAAGTAGCTGGGACTATAGGTGTCCACCACAATGCCTGGCTATTTATAGAGATGAGGTTTCACTCTTGTTCAGGCGGGTCTCTTAACTCTTGACCTCCAGCGATCCACTCTCCCTCTGCTTCCCAGAGTGCTAGGATTACAAGCATGAGCTACCACGCCTGGCAGTTTTTACCTTTTTAAAGAGTTGTAGAAAATGATAAAGATTATGTGACCAAGTCTGTAAGTGGATTGTGAGCCTGAACTATTTATAATTTGATATTTTACAGAAGAACTTTGTTGATAATTTTACATTATTTTGGTAGCAGTTAGAGGCAGCCTAAATAAACATGTTAGATAGCCTGTGACTAAGTGGTATGCATTATTGATCATACTTTTTTTTTTTAATCATGTGTTTGAATAATATTTAATGATCTCTGAAACTGCTTATTCATGTTAGGAAGGACAGAAAATTACAAACACAGAATGATTCTAACTTCGTAAAAACCTCTAAAGTTTTTCTGTATGTTTAGAAAAAATTGGAAGAAAAGCAGCCTAGCATATTAATAGTGCATATTATGAGATAATGGCATTATGAGTGATTTTTATTTTTTTTATAAAATATTTCTTAATTTCTATAAAATAATTCCATAAACTTTTCAGTATTTTAACCGAGAGACTAACAGCTAGGAAGCATCCAAAGAGGATATGGAAATCAGTCCATGCGTGGTACGTTCGGAAGTAACAGCTAACCTCACCACGAAAAAACTTAACTTTTCATGTGTAACCAGTTAAGCTGAAACAATAGTGTGTACTGTTCAGTACTGTTAGAATAGTTATTATAGAGGACAGATTTCATACAGAAGGAAAGAACTAGTGAGGAAGTCAAACTTGACCAGAGTAGTTGATTGCAATTTATACATAAGTTGGTTGCTGAAGATATCACAGACTTTTTCCCTGTGAATGATGAAATGTAATGGTGAGTCAGCACAGATCTTTAATGTTTAGTTGCATGTGTTTGAAATTGAAACTGGTAATGCTTTCGTATTTAATACGTCATATGGAAGTTGATGCTCAAAGTAAATTTATTAAAAGTACAGAGTTAATTATGTAATATTAATATATTGATGAATTGGGTGCTTTGATTGGCTTGTTTTCTCTCTCTTTTTTTTTTTTTTTTGCTTGTTTTGTCTTTAGGAATTTTAAGAACCTGGTTCATAAATATCAGATCTGACTTGTAAAACTCATTGCTCTATACTTGATTGTTTGTTTTATTTTTCAGGTCCTTTTGGCTCATCACGGGTGCAATATGTTGTAGACCCTGCAATGAAAATTGTTTTCCTCAACATTGACCCCTCCATTGTAATGACTTATGACGCTGTTCAAAATGTGCATTCTGTGTGGGCTCTCCGGAGAGTCAAATCAGAGGTAAGGATAAAGGCAGTTCACTTCTCCTTGACATGAAAGGGTAGTTAAATACAGAACACCTTCATGTGTTTTTAGAATAATCATTTGTGAAATAGATTGAACTTCTTGAAAACTAAAAGAACTATCATATCTTTAATAACTGATACATACTTTATATTCTTTTTTTTTAATTTTTTATTTTTTTGCAGTTTTTGGCCAGGGCTGGGTTTGAACCCACCACCTCCAGCATATGGGGCTGGTGCCCTACTCACTGAGCCACAGGCGCCGCCCGTACTTTATATTCTCATAAGGAAATTGCCTTTTTATTCTAATTATTGTCTTTTATTCCTCTTCTCTTTGTTTTGTCTTAAGGAAGAGAATGCTGTTCTAAAGTTCTCTGAACAGGGGGCAACCCCACAGAACATGGCCACTAGCAGCTCCCTCACAGCACATCTCAGAAGCCTCTCCAAGGGAGATTCTCCTGTGACTTCACCTTTCCAGAATTACTCCTCCATTCACAGTCAGAGTCGCTCAGCTTCATCACCTAGTCTCCACTCCCGCTCACCTTCTATTTCCAACATGGCAGCTTTAAGGTACAAGGGTATCCTTGTTCTCAAGAATATATCCCAAACAAAAAATACCTTGTTTATAAGCTTTCTCTTAGTTCTGAAGGATTTAGAATTTCTTTAGATAGCTTTGGGTAATTTTTAGGGACTTATAGCCATTATCCTAGTTGTAGTATTTTCAAGTCTACTATGTCACTTTAAGGAGTTGTATTTAGAAGCTGCTTCTGTTTGTCATAAGATTGGTTGCCTTGTTGCTACAGCTATGTGATAGCAGTTTGATGATTATTAATTCCCTAAATACTTGGGTAGTATTTTCTTTTGCCTTAAATTATATTAGTTTTTCTTTTTCTTGTCAATTGCTATTTCTCTCTATATATCTACCTATGTATTTATATTACCAGATATAGATATATACATAGATCTGTTTTTGTTGGTTGATATGTGTGTATGTCTGGTGCTACAGAGACATAGTTTTGTTGGTGTGTTGTCTGACTGCACAGGAGCATTAGACCTTTCAGAGATGAGATCTCTCTATGTTGCTGAGGCTGGTCTTGAACGCCTGGGCTCAGGAGATCTTCCTGCCTCAAACCTTCTGAGTTGGGACTATAAGACATGGAGGCAGGGGCTACCATGTTGGCTTAGGCCTTTTGAGTAATACAAACAATGCATTTTTTAAGGAGGAAAATGAACTAATTTTTGGTTTCAATAATTCTAATAAGAATTCTAAATCATTAGAATATAATAAAGCACATTGATATGAACCATTTAAATAGCTACTCTTTTGAAAAATTTTTATTTCTGATGAAGATTATGCCATGAATGTTCTTCTTTTGTAGAAATTTGACAAGTGCCATTGGAGTATGTGTCATGGAAGCCTGCATTGCTAATTGCTGTGCACTCTCTCTTCCTCTGTTTATTTTGCAGTCGTGCTCATTCTCCTGCCCTTGGAGTGCACTCCTTTTCAGGGGCACAGAGGTTCAACTTTTCAAGCCATAGTCAGTCTCCGAAGAGACATAGTATTTCTCATTCTCCAAATAGTAATTCTAATGGCTCCTTCCTTGCACCAGAAACGGAGCCCATTGTTCCTGAACTGTGTATTGACCATTTGTGGACAGAAGCGATTACTAATATAAGGTTTGGAGTCTATATTTTTATATTCAAAGAAGAATGTTGCAAAAAGTCTTGAAAAATATTTGATGTTTTGCTTAAAGTTTCCATTTAATATAATCCGTTATTAATATGTATAAACATAATATAGAGGTATGTGTTAAGGCCACCTTAGTTTCAGTAGAGGATATTAGTGACGTTAAAGAGAACACAAAAATATTATTTTGTCATTTTATATTTTGTCCTTATTGGTATTCTAATAAGGTATTTGAAGTATTTGATGTTTTAGTGGAGAACATTTAATTTCTGTAGATTAGGAAATAGGGAGTTTTATAGTATTTTTCATGAGTTTTATCTTCATTTTAGTTAAGTATCAGCTTTCTTTTTTGGGAAGCACAACTCAGACTTCTATGTGATTCTTTCTCCTTTTCTGTCTCTTCAATAATTCACTTGTTAATTCAGCCATATAGCAATGAGTATGTTAATGGTATAGTAAGTCCCTGTCCTTGTCTTCAAAAGAGAGACGGACAGTTGCAGGAGAGTGACACAGGAGAGACTACTTCTGCTTGTTTATCCAGCAAGGAGGGAAGGGCTGAGAAAGAGGAGGCTTGACTAGGGTTGTTGATTGTCCTGTAGGTATATTCTATTCGATGACAGTGGTAAGAAGGCACAGTTATATGTGGATTATAACCTCGGGAAGGAGCAGAGTAATAAAGTTGAGAGTTGTCAGTTTATATTTAGTGACTGTGGCAAGAGAGGTGGATTAGAATTTAAGAAGTGTGTAAAGGTGGGGCTTGGTGCCTATAGCTCAGCAGCTAGAGTGTCAGGAGCTGGAGCTGGCAGGTTTGAACCCAGCCCGGGCCTGCCAAACAACAATGACAATTACAACAATAACAAAAATAGCTAGGCTTTATGGCTGGTGCCTATAGTCTCAGCTACTTGGGAGGCTAAGGCAAGAGAATCGCTTAAGCCCAAGAGTTTGAGGTTGCTGTGAGCTGTGACATCACACTACTCTACCCAGGGTGACAACTTAAGACTCTGTCTCCAAAAAAAAAAAGTTTGTAAAGGCGGGATTCATGGAGTTCCTGGAAGGCCTGCAGGGCTTCTATTAATTTTGGAATCGTATTCAGGAATTGTACCTATGTGCAGTGAATAGGCCTTTTCCTAAGGAGAGGGTTTTAACATTCAGTGAATTTTCGAAGGGAGCTATGACTTCCAAATGGTTAAAACCCAGTGGTGTAGAATTTGTAGAAGGCTAGGGACGCAAGTCCTGGAAACTTAAGATTTTTGTGGTAAAAAACAAAGCTGCTGCACAGAGACAAAGCAAAAGAGGTCAGATGGGAGAAGCAGGAACACACGAAAAAGAGAGCATTTTAAGAATAACAGTGTGGCCCCGAGAGCTGAGCACAGAGAGGGAGGTGCATGGATGGTGTTGGGTTCATTGGTGACTTTGCGCAGAGCATTTTAGGCTTGGAGAGTTTTATGGGTTGGACAGAAGTGGGGTAGAAAAAGTAAATGGGCTGAGGAAGTAAACATACATGTATAGGCTATTTTAAGGAGTTTGCCTTTGAGTATGTATGAGGATACAAAACTAGAGGGAATTTCAGGGTCAAGAAGAGTTTTGTTTTTGTTGAAGTATATTAAAGAAAATTAGTTTTCATAGCATTTTACCTAGAAATACTGCAGTGTGTATTTTTAAAAAACACCACTTTTTTTTTTCTTTTTTGTAGAGACAGAGTCTCACTTTATCGCCTTCGTAGCCGTGGCATCACACTGCTCACAGCAACCTCCAGCTGTTGGGCTTAGGCGATTCTTTTGCCTCAGCCTCCCAAGCAGCTGGGACTACAGGCGCCCGCCACAATGCCTGGCTATTTTTCTGTTTTTTGCAGTTGGGCTGAGGCCGGGTTTTGAACTCACCACCTTCGGTATATGGGACTGGCACCCTACTTGATGAGCCACAGGCGCCGCCCCAAAAACACCACTTTCTTACCTAACTACTGTACCATTTTTATATCCAACCAAGTTAATAATAAGATTTGGTGTATATATCTTCTAATATTTAGTCTACCTTCATATATTAAGACTTTTCATATGAGATAGTAGGCAGTAAGGACTTTACTCAAAGCAGGGGAAGCATTGAAAATACAAGACAGAAGAAATAGTTGACAAGGAACCAGAGATAAGTATAAGTGGAGAGATTAGCCTTGGGGAGAAAAAAGTGAAGGTTGATCAGATACACTAGGTAAGAGATTGAACTCAAGCCTTCCAGCCTCATTTTCTCCGTGAAAAGGAAGGCACATGCATGTTCTTATCGGGTGGCGTGGGAGATAGGTAGTCTGAGGAAAGTAAAGATTTTAAAGTAAAGTGTTAAAGTGGGTTCTCTTAGTTCATATAGAGAAAATAATTTCCTACATTTAAAAATCACTTTTTTATATGGGCGGCGCCTGTGGCTCAAAGGAATAGGGCGCCAGCCCCATATGCCAGAGGTGGCAGGTTCAAACCCAGCCCCAGCCAAAAACTGCAAAAAAAAAAAAAAATAAAAATCACTTTTTTTAGTTGGGTGTTGTGGCTCACAGCTGTAATACTAGCACTTTGGGAGGCTGAGGGGAGTGGATTACTTGAACTCAGGAGTTAGAGATTAGCCTGAGAAAGAGTCTGAGACCCCATTTCTACTAAAAGTAGAAAAAGTAGGGCCATGCGTGGTAGCTCATGCCTCTAGTCCTAGTACTTGGGAGGCAGAGGCGGGTGGGTTGCCTGAACTCATGGGTTCTGAGACAAGCTTGAGCCAGAGTGACACTTCATCTCTAAAAAATAGCTGGATGTTGTAGCAGGCACCTAGGAGGCTAAGGCAAGAGGATAGCTTGATCCCATGAGCTTGAGGTTGCTGTGAGCTATGATGCTACAGCACTGTACTGAGGGTGACAAAGTAAGCGCTGCCTTAAAAAAAAACAAGAAGAAAAGTTGGAAAAAATCATTTTTCTTTAAAATATCCTATTTGTAAATTCAGTATATTACAATTCCTGATTTTGCAGATTTTTGGTCTTCTGTAGTATTTTTTTTTAATTAATTTTTTTTTTTTTTGAGACGGAGTCTCCCTTTGTTGCCCTCAGTAGAGTGCAATGGCATCATAGCTCACAGCAACCTCAAACTTTTGTGCTTATTTGATCCTCTTGTTCAGCCTTCTGAGTAACTGGGACTACAGGTGCCTGCCACAACACTTAGCTGTTTTTTTTTTTTTCCTTGAGACAGAGTCTTACTGTGTCGCCCTTGGAAGAGTACCGAGGCATCATAGCTCACAGCAACCTCAAACTCTTGGGCTTAAGCGATTCTCCTGCCTCAGCCTCCCAAGTAGCTGGGACTACAGGCGCCCGTCACAATGCCTGGCTATTTTGTTGTTGTTGTTGTAGTTGTCATTGTTGTTTAGCAGGCCCGGGTCTGGTTCCAACCTGCCAGCTCACGTATATGTGGCCAGTGGCCTAACCACTGACCCTTTAAGGGGTAGGCATTCAAGTTTGCATTACTTTATAAGTTGATGACTTGCATAGTATATAATTAAAAAGGCTGTTGATAATGATGAAATTTATTGCAAATATCCCCAACAAAGCTGAAAGGAATTTTAGAGATCCTGAAGTTTAATTCTTAGAAGTGTTCTTTTGTTGTCAAGGTTATTGCTTGATCTAAGTAGCTTTTAGATTTCTTTCGGAATATTTTCTTTTTTTTTTTTTTTTTTTGCAGTTTTTGGCTGGGGCTGGGTTTGAACCCACCGCCTCCAGCATGTGGGGCCAGCGCCCTATTCCTTTGAGCCACAGGTGCTTCCCCTTTCAGAATATTTTCAAAGACCTTTAATAGTTACTGTAATAGATTTTTGTAATAGTTACTGACAATTACTTTGTTAATGTATTTATTGTAGAGAGAAAAATTCACAGGCTTCAAAAGTGTTTATTACATCTGACCTATGTGGGCAGAAGTTCTTGTGCTTTTTAGTAGAGTCCCAGCTTCAATTACGGTAAGTGTATATAAAATGTATTTTCCTTGTGTATTTAATTTAGGCTGCTTTTTCTTTTCTGAATTAAGTAGCTTTGTTGAAAAAGAATTTACAGATCACAAAATTGGTATGTTTTAACTGTATAATTAAATTATTTTTAGTAAATTTATAGAGTTACACAACCACCACCATAACCCAGTTTTAAAACATTTTTATCACCTTAAAAAGGTTCTCTCTCACTCAAGCATATTGGTAACAAAAGGGCAAGTGATCCCATCTCAGGGTGGGAAAAGGACTTGAAGAGAAACTTCTCTAAAGAAGACAGGCGCACGGCCTACAGACACATGAAAAAATGCTCACCATCCTTAATGATCAGAGAAATGCAAATCAAAACT
>CAUYRH010007353.1:0-11776 GCA_963574655.1 Perodicticus potto
AGACAAGCCTGAGCAAAAGCAAGACCCTGTCTCTAAAAATAGCCCAGGCATTATGGTGGGTGCCTGTAGTCTCAACAGTTTGGGAGGCTAAGGCAATAGAATCACTTGAACCCAAGGGTGTGAGGTTGCTGTGAGCTATGACACCACAGCACTCTACCCAGGGGGACAAAGTGAGACTCTCAAAAAAAAAAAAAAAGAAAGAAAGAAAAGAAAAGAAAGTACTGAATCTCCAAGCGGGCTTGGGAGCTAACTGACTTTTTAGCATTGAGGAATTATTTAATTTTGTGACAGAGTTTTGTTCTGTTTGTTTCTTTCCTCTTTGATCTGTGAATATTAGCCAGTCAGAGCCAGCTTGCCCCGGGGAAGGGGTTCTCAATTGAGGCAATTTTGGCCCATTAGGGGCCATCTGGCAATGCCTAGGGAAGTTGCACATGTCCTGTTCCACAGTGCACAAGACAGACCCCCACAATAAAGAATGATCCAGCTGTAAATGTCAGTGGTGCCCAGAGCAGAAACCCCAGGTTAAGTTCTGTGGCCTTATCTTTATCATGGTTGCATGTCAGCTTTGCATTTGGGGGCACCATCCTTCAATGTCATCATCCGGCTGATTTTAGAGGAAAAAGGGAGGTGGCCAGCCAGATCCCACAGTGACCTGGTGCCAGGGCTAAAGAGCATTCTCCTCCTCCCTTTCCCTGGTCTCAAAGGACCCTTGTTTCAGCTGCAATCCCTGTGCTGTGGGTTGTGACATCTTTTGACAGAAGTACCGTTTATACAAAAGCCTTGGTGGGGTTGGTCCACTGCAGGGCCCCTCTGCCAATCAGAGCTGTTTACTGTTCACCAAAGAGGATAATTCTTAGTACTCTAAAAAAAAAAAGTGATAATCCATTTTGAACCATTATGCTTTTCTGGGGGAGAATTTCTCCTGAGGGTTTAATTAAGACTCAAGCTTTAGGAGGATTCTTCCATCAGGGATTTTCTGTAGGACTCAGTGGTTGATCAAGATCCACTGAAAGCTCTAACATGGGTTCTGTCTAGACCTTGACTGTGTCTGGTCACCTGGATGATCTGGGTAAGGTGTGTGCCTCTTGAAAGGAGGAGATCGGGGGTAATGGACACAAGGAATCTGAAAGGCATTGCAATGACGGTTTCCTCAAAATCAGGGTTTTCCAACATGGCACTGCCAACCTTTGGGGCCAGATCATTCTTTGTGGTGGTGGGGCTGTCCTGGGCATTGTAGATGTTAGCCGCATCTTTGGCCACTACCTAGTAGAGGCTAGTAGCGTTCCCTCTCCCCAAGTTATGGTGACCACAGCTTTCTCCAGGGAAGCAAAATCACTTCTGAGTGAGAACTGTTGCTGTAGATTAAAAATGTGGCAAAGAGCTGAAATCTGTGTTTTTAGCAAGTATTTATTTCTCTAAGGAAGATCTGCTGATTGAAGGAAAGTTGAGCAAAAACAAATGATATATAAAAATCTCCCTATCATTTATTTTTAAAAATATTTTATTTCAGAATAATATGAGGATACAAACAACGAAGTTACAGTGTTTGCATTTATTAGGTGATGCCTCTGTTGTAGTTGTGTCCCTCACCCAGGAGATGTGCCAAGTACCCTTACATTGTCCCCATTATGTGAGAACATACCAGTCCCCTTCGTCCTCCTCTCTCTCCCTTCCCCACATTGAATTGAATTGAATTTTTCTCTTGTGTGGGTGTGTATTAGTTTTTCTACTGGCTTTACATTAGTATAGAATA
The DNA here is from genome assembly GCA_963574655.1 of Perodicticus potto. NCBI lineage: Eukaryota > Metazoa > Chordata > Mammalia > Primates > Lorisidae > Perodicticus > Perodicticus potto. The sequence goes on from CAUYRH010007353.1 coordinate 1,754, forward strand.
CATTGGATACTTGCTTTTCCATCTTGTGATACTTTACTAAAGAGAATGTTCTCCAACTCTATCCAGGATAGTACAAAATATATAGTCTCCATCTTTTTTTATGGCTGAAGAGTATTCCATGGTATACCTATACCACAGTTTATTAATTCATTCATGGGCACTTGGGTTGATTTCACATTTTGGTGATTGTGAATCGAGCTGAGATAAACATTCTTATACAAGTGTCCTTATGATAAGATGATTTATTTTCTTCCGGGTAGGTACCTAGTAATGAGATTACAGGATCAAACACAGTGTCTATTTTGAATTCTTTGAGTATTCTCCATAATTCTTTCCAAAAATGCCATATTACTTTGCGATGCCATAGGCAATCACACTACCAACCAAAATAAATGGGACTTAATTAAGCTAAAAAGCTTCTGCACAGCTAAGGACACAATAATCAAAGCAAACAGATAGCCATCAAAATGGGAAAAGATATTTGCATGTTACGAATTAGAATTAATAACTAGAATCTACAGAGAACTCAAATTATTCAACAAAAAAAGAACAAACAATCCCATCTATCACAGGGCAAGAAACATGAACAGAACTTTCTCCTAGGAAGACAGATGAATGGCCAACAAACACATGAAAAAATGCTCATCATCCCTAATCATCAGAGAAATGCAAATCAAAACCACCTTGAGATATCACTTAACCCCAGTGAATATAGCCTACATCACAAAGTCCTAAAGCTGCAGATGCTGGTGTGGGCATGGAGAATAGTAAACACTTTTACACTGTCGGTGGAGTTCAAACTAATACTCCCTGTCATTTATTGAGCACATACTATGTGCTAAATAATCTGTATAAATTAGACCACTTAATCCTCTCACAACATTTTGTGGTAGTGTTTAAAAGAGAGAATCTCTGCTGGCATTTCAGAGTATTTTCCTTCCAGATTCATTTACATTTATCTCTGAAAAAAAATGTATAACCTGCTTTTCTGTCTAATAGTATAGCATGGACATCTTTTCATGTCAACATCATTGTTTATAGCTGCTTGGGATTCTATTGTTTCAATGTGGCCAGAATTTATTTAACCAATACCCTGCTACTAGACATTCACCTTACTGCTTATTTTCTGCTCTGGTAAACAGTGCTGCAGTGAACATCCTTGTATATATTTCTTTGTGCATTTCTTTGGCTCTTTCTTTTTTTTTTTTTAATGAGACAGAGCCTCAAGTTGTCGCCCTCGGTAGAGCGCTATGGCATCACAGCTCACAGCAACCTCCTACTCCTGGGCTCAAGCGATTCTCCTGCCTCTGCCTCCTAAGTAGCTGGGACTACAGGCGCCCGCCACAATGCCTGTCTATTTTTTACTTACAGCCGTCATTGTTGTTTGGTGGGTGGAGCTGGATTTGAACCCGCCAGCTCAGGTGTATGTGGCTGGCGCCTTAGCCGCTTGAGCCACAGGCACCGAGCCTCTTTGGTTATTTCTCATGTTTAGAAGTGAAATTGTTGCATTGAAGAGTATGTGGCTATTAGAATAGCCACAAGTCTTTTTTTTTTTAACCTTCTAATTGGTGCTGGGAACCACGTTTCTTTCTTTTTTTTTTTTTTTTTGTAGAGACAGAGTCCCACTTTATCGCCCTTGGTAGAGTGCCGTGGCATCACACAGCTCACAGCAACCTCCAACTCCTGGGCTTAGGCGATTCTCTTGCCTCAGCCTCCCAAGTAGCTGGGACTATTGCCCTGCTATTTTTCTGCCACAATGCCCTGCTATTTTTCTGTTTTTTTTTTTGCAGTTTGGCTGAGGCTGGGTTTGAACCCGCCACCTTTGGTATATGGGGCCGGTGCCCTACTGATGAGCCACAGGCGCCGCCCTGGAACCACGTTTCTTTTTTTTTTTTTTTTTTTTGAGGCAGAGCCTCAGGCTGTCACCCTGGGTAGAGTGCCGTGGCATCACAGATCACAGCAACCTCCAACTCCTGGGCTCAAGCAAGTCTCCTGCCTCTGCCTCCCAAGTAGCTGGGACTACAGGCACCCGCCACAACGCCTGGCTATTTTTTTGGTTGCAGCTGTCATTGTTGTTTGGTGGGCCCAGGCTGGATTCGAACCGCCAGCTCAGGTGTACGTGGCTGGCGCCTTAGCCGCTTGAGCCACAGGCGCCGCCTTGGAACTACGTTTCTTAAGCTCTTGTCAGTTGGGTGTGGTTTGTGACAAAGTTGGTTGAGCATGGTGAAGGATGAGTCTTTCTGCTTCAGTGGGCATGGGCTGCAGTCAGCCTCCTGCTTGCCCAGTTAGAGCATCCACGTCTTGTACTTGCCTCTCCTCTGTATCTCCAATCTGAATCTCTCAAGTTGCACAGGTTTTACTACATCCACTTAGAGGCCAGCCCTTTGTCCATCTTCTCTCTCTTATCTTGACCCAGTAATCAGATCTCACTTGACTGATCAGTTTGCAAGACTGACTTCTGTGAGGCCTCCTCTCATTTTTCAGGTCATTTTTGCAGCTCTTCTAGAACATTACCAATTGGAGGTCCTAGCTGAACATGACAGGAAAGGAAAAAAAAAAATTGGAGGGTGGGCGTGGGGACTTAGATACCATAAAAGACTAAAGTCTTGCCCACTTCCTGCCTAGAAGCCTCACTGGCGCTCTATTATCCCACCTTGAAATCTGTGCTGTAGCCTTTCTAACTGGCTTATAGCCCCACACATGGCACCAGGCCCTCACTTACCTCCAGAGCTTTACCCACAGCAGTCCCTCTGCCTGGTGGACCACTCCATTTTCCAGCTCACAACCTCCCTTTTGTCTGATTGGGTTCCACTTGTTCTTATGGAATCAGCTTAGTGATCACCTTATCCAGAAAGTCTTTCCTGACTCCCTTAAAATCTCATGGAACCTATCACATTCTATGACTTTGAGTTATTTCAATGCCTCGCACTTAGCGAGTTAGTAATATTAAATATGTGCTGAATGAAGGCTTTTTGTTACATTTCCATTCTTGTGAATTCTTGCTGAAGATACTTTGCCTCCCTATCTCTTTCCAAATTAAAATACATAACAAAATCAAAATACTTAATCCTTTTCATATCTTGCAGCAGAGTTTATTTATTTATTTTTGACACAAAGTCTCACTTTGTCACCTTGTGTAGAGTGCTTTAACATCATAGCTCAGAGCAACCTCAAACTCTTAGATTCAAGCAATCTTCAGCCTCCCAAGAAGCTTGGACTATAGGCATCTTCTACAACACCTGCCTAGTTTATTTTTTAACACCCAGCTAGCTATTTTTTTGTTGCAGTTTGGCCGGGGCTGGGGTTGAACCCGCCACCCTCAGTATATGGGGCTGGTGCCCTACCCACTGAGCCACAGGCACCGCCCCTTCATGTCTTTCTTAACACAACTAGGTCAATTGGAGTTGGTACGTAAGATGACCCCTGTTTGCTTTCACTGTTCAGGGAAAAAACAGAGGTGGAAGAGCACAAGGATGATTTTCACCTCTCAGTTCTGGTTATTTTGTTGTTTTTGATACAGTGTCTTACTTTGTCACCCTGGCAGTGGGTGACATACCTCACTGCAGCCTCAAATTCCTGGGCACAAATGATCCTCCTGCCTCAGCCTCTTGAGTAGTTGGGACTATAGGCATCCCCCACCATACCCAGCTAATCATCTCTCACCTTTCTTAAGATCCAAATTCTGGGGGTGATTTTTCTTCACTCATGCTTCTTATCTTAATTAGATGGACATCTGTAGAATCTGGCCTAACAGGTATCTGGGACTCATTACATAGTCTTAGAGTGAACCCAGAAAGCGTGGCTTTCCATCATCTTTGGTTCAGTGCTTATTCTATTTGGGAACACTATGGCAGCCTGGAAGCACAGAATTATCCTTTTGTTTTACAGCCAAACAAACCTAGACTATAGAGGTTAAGTGACTTACCCAAGGTCACACAGCCATTGAGTGATCTGTTGAGCCAGACCAGAACTCAGGCCTCTGGACTCTCTAAGCAGTGCTCTTGCTGTCCCGCCTGCCTACTCTCCTGGCTTCCTCTGCATTACAGGAGACCCCTAGCGGAGCCAGCCTGTTTGACCACTGAGGAAATTCAATGGCTGTGCTCACACTGTGGTCCAAATGACAAGTGGCATGGAAGCCACAAACCAGATATGCAGGTTTCCTCTGAGGTGTGTAACTCATAATCAGCCTGCTTAGCTGGGTCCATAACTGCTACTTATCTGAATGCAAATTAGAATGACTTAGGTGTGGAAGCCTCAAATAAGTTGGCTTTTTCTTTAGTTGGGACACGGGGCTAATTGCCTGGGGCAGCCCCACCTGTATCCCTTGATCTTCACATCAGAAGCTTCCCTCAACCCCCCTCACCCTACCTCCACTGCAATAAGCCCCTTCTGGGATTTGAGACCACCTACCACACAGCCTTGCAGTGTTTTTTATTTTTTTTAAAGTTAATGCAAATCCATGTCTGTTTTTGTTTTTATATAGAATATCCCAAGAAAGACCAACAAAAAACTGTTTAGCTCTTCTAATACAGTAGGTTGGTTATCATTGTGGTTCAGTGTCTGTTGAAAGCTGGATCCTTCTGGAACTGGATATAGATTGTGTCCCTGGGAAGACACTGGGAAGAAGAAACAATGTCAGAATGGGGGAGAGAAACCAAATAGACAACTTTTTGCAATGGTTTTACAATTTTGAAACCACCTGTATACTCCTGTCCTCAGTTGGAGGTGCATTTGTAAGCAGTAAGTGAGGCTGGTTAGACTTCAGGATCACCTACTGTGTGCTAGTATCACTGGTGGTTATGCTCATGATCCCGCTTGGCCTAGGTACAATCTGGAAAGAGGTGTGCAGGCTACCCTGTTGTGTTTTCCTGTCAATCTGAGGACCAGCCCCTGAGTTGGCTGTTGCTGACATTTAGAAGGGAGAAATTGCCTTGAATCTGGTTGTTTTTCTCGGACATGTGTGCGCTAAACACTGTGGACAGATGAATGGAAAGGAATAAGAACATTCACATCAAGCTGGGCCAGACTAAGCTTGAGTTCCATGGGTTTTTTCCCCCCAAAGCCTGCGGCTCCAACTATAAATGGGGAAGCTGAACCCTCAAGCCTTGATGGGAGTGATCTCACAAAGTGATTTTCATGCTTCTGCCTGGAGCACCACATCCTTGTGTAGGTAGGACAGATAGCCCTAAGCTTTTAATGAACTCAACCTGTTGCCATACAGCCCTTGAGAAATAGGGATCTGCCAAAAAGAAGCCACCTCTGAGTCTTGGTGACTGACTGCCAGGGCATGGGGTCAGCTGCTTGGCTGCCTAAAAAGTCAAGAATCTCTTCAGCTCCCTCCTTTATGAGGACCCAAGGCCAGTGCAGACTGCAGGTCAAATGGCATGTGCTCTGTTGCCTGCTAACTTGTCTAGCCTCTCCCTCATCAGTTGCACCAGGCTGCTTGGAGGGACAGTACCCCACTATGAATCCCTTAGTGGCAGAAGTCAGGCCCACCCAGGACCCAGCAATATGCCTGGCAGAGCATCAGTGCCCAGTCAATATCAAAGTGAAAGGGAATGGGAAGAATTCATGAAAAAGGGCTTTGTAAACATGCATGACAGTTTATAAACTCACATTGCCCCAGTTTTGAGTGACTCTCAGGGTCAAGTATTGAACTAGGCAGTAACTCACGTGTAATCCTCATGATGACCTTACTAAATTGGAGGAAATGGCCCCATTTTACAGAAGAGCAAACTGAGATTCAGAAAAACAAAGTGATGTGCCCAGGTTACAAAGCTAGGAAGGGAACCAAAGGCTGTGAAGTAGGTCCAGCCCCGTACCAGGGGAGGCCCACACCACATCAGGATACAGGAAGATGTTGGAAGTCCTTCTTCTAGGGGTAAGTGGGCAGACCTCTTTCACCCTTTTGTGCTATGTTTGTGGAGCAGGGAGAGTAATAGGGAATTCCTGTCTGGCCTGACATGTGCTTTTTTCTTTTTTGAGACAGAGCCTCAAGCTGTTGCCCTGGGTTGAGTGCCAAGCTCCAACTCCTGGGCTTAAGCGATTCTCTTGCCTCAACCTCCCGAGTAGCTGGAACTACAGGCATCCGCCACCACACCTGGCTATTTTTTGGTTGTAGTTCTCATTGTTGTTTGGCAGGCCTGGGCTGGATTTGATCCCACAAGCTCTGGTGTATGTGGCTGGCGCCTTATCTGCTTGAGCTACAGGCGCTGAGCCGACATGTGATTATTTCAACGAGCTTATTACAATGGAAATGTTGGGTTCTGGTGTTAGGTTTCTGTTTCAGTTTAAAAACCTGCCCTGGTGAATGTTAATTTCTTTTATTACATTCTACAGTCTGACTTATAGAGGCCTTTTGTTTTTTTAAATCATTATAGTGTTAACTGTATGTGAGCTTTTCAAAGTCATTACAGCAGTTCATCCCTCTCCAGGGTCCTATAAAAACCTCATGCTCAGAAACAATTTATTCTCTGCATTGCTGTTCCTCACTTCACTCCTGAGATATCTTTTTTAATGGTCTATAATACATTTGAAGTCATTATTTTATGATTGGGAGACTTCTGCTAATTTTACACAGGTCAGTTAATCACTCACTCTTGATCTCCCTTCTCCCTCTCTTTTTAATTTTAATTTTATTTTTTAGAACTTTTTAAGTTTAATTTTTATTTTTATTGAGACAGAGTCTTACTCTGTCACCCTGGGTAGAGTGCTGTGGGGTCATAGCTCACAGCAACCTCAAACTCCTAGGCTCAGGCAACCCTCTCACCTCAGCCTCCTGAGTAGCTGGGACTACAGGTCCACCCACCACAGCCTCCCCGAGTGCTGTAGGGCACCCAGCCTAGAATCTTTTGTTACACACAATACTCTATGGAAACCTGTCATCTCTTTCTCCTTTGATTTATAAAGATTGGGATTATTATTTTCTGGATTTCCTCTGTAAAGAAAAGCTTTGCCTATTGGTAAAGATGAAATGATGATATAATTTATAATAATACTAAGCAATACATAAAATACTTTCTTTTTTATTGAGCAGCTACTAAGTGCCAGAAACTAAGCTAAGCTCTTTATTTATACAACCTCATTTAAGCCTCACAACAACCCTATAAGGAGAGGTTCATTGTTAGCCTCATTTTACAAATGAAGAAACGCTCAGAGAGGTTAACTGATTTCTCCCAGGCCCCACAACAAGTAAGAGAAATAATTTTCCCAACTCTATTCCCTGTCCAAGGCTGATTTTTGCTGAACAGGGCAGTTGTAGACAAAGAGCTGGCATGTCATGCAGATGAGTTTTGAAAGCAGTATTTAAAAATTGTTTTATAAGCACTCTTTCCTCTTTATGTGGTAGAATTTAGAGCAGGAACCACTTTTAGGAATATGGGCATTCTTAGGACTCTTATCCTTATTGCAAACTGATCTGTGATAGCCCCAACCCCCAGATTAATAAATGATTCATCTCCATCAGCTGTAATTTGAGTTTCTCCCATTATGCTCTTTGTAACCCAGGACCTGTGAAGTTAATCTGCCCCATGAGTTTAACAACTGAACTTTATTACCCAGCTCTGAAGAAAAAAACTGAATTTGAATTAGAACCTACCCATCCCAGGCTTCTAGTACCATGACACAGGGATCATGTTCTCTTCCTTTTTGGAAATAATTATTTATGAATTGGGTTAGGTGTGGTCCATTCTGAATCACAGAAGCCTAAAGTGAAGCTGTGTATCTTAAAAACAGGGTGCTTTTTTTTGAATAAAAATTATCTCTGAGATGAAATGAGAGGGCCAGGGTGGGACGATTTGGTCACCTTGTTGCCTACCATGAACAATGTCACCATTTGTAAGAGATGGTTGTTTGAAGATGCAGGTGAGAAGGGGGAGCTTGGATGGAAATTTCCAGATATATGTTGTGTTATTGCTCAGAGCATAACTGCCGGTACTCTCCAACTCTGTTAAGGCTAGAAAATGAGTAAATGAGTCTGCTGATTCTGTGTGGCAATATGGTGACTGCTGGCTTATGGGGATTCTGCTTTCTGGGCAATGTCACTCATCTAAACTGTGACAGAAACCCAGGTGGGAAACCCAGAATGGCCCTTGTGGCCATGTGTGAAACCTCTGCTTGGTATCTAGAACCTCTTATTTGAAGGTGATTCAAGAAGAATCAAAGAACTGCAGACAAAGCAAGAAGTAGCCAACAACCATCAGGAAAATTTTTTTAAAATAAATATACAAAGCTTTCCTAAAAACCTGAAGACATACTGTCTATAACCACTTAGTGAAGGTTTGGGGGGGGTAGTGTGACATTACTGGGTCACACCTTTATCATAATTCATATTTTTTTAAAGCTTTTTTTTTTTTGAGACAGAGTCTGACTTTGTCCGCCTCGGTAGAGTGCTGTGGCATCACAGCTCACAGCAACCTCCAACTCCTGAGCTTAGGCGATTCTCTTGCCTCAGCCTCCCAAGTAGCTGGGACTACAAGTGCCCGCCACAAAGCCTGGCTATTTTTTTTTTTGTTGCAGTTTGGCTGGGGCTGGGTTTGAACCTGCCACCCTGGGTATATGGGGCCGGAGCCTTGCTCACTGAGCCAGAGGCATTGATGATCGGTCTGTTTAGAAAGTTACAAATGGGGCGGCGCCTGTGGCTCAACGTATAGGGCGCCGGCCTCATATACCGAAGGTGGTGGGTTCAACCCGGCCTCGGCTGAACTACAAAACAGAAAAATAGCCGGGCGTGTGGTGGGCGCCTATAGACCCAGCTACTTGGGAGGCTGAGGCAAGGGAATCGCCTAAGCCCAGGAGTTGGAGGTTGCTGTGAGCTCTGATGCCACAGCACTTTACCGAGGGCGATAAAGTGAGACTCTGTCTCTACAAAAAAAAAAAAAAAAGAAAGAAAGAAAAGAAAAGAAAGTTACAAATGGCTTTCTATATGAAAGCAGGAACATTTGTGTTATATTTGGATGAGTTCTGTCCAGAATGATTGAACTAGAGAAGATTGGTGTATTCATAAAATTATTTGGTAGTTGAAAGATATTTCACCATTTTAATTTTATTTTCTATTTATTATTGAGATTAAGCATCTTTTTGTTTCTTTTGTGAATTGCCCATTGTTCTATAAGCTGTTTTCTTTCTTATTGATTTGTAAAAGCTCTTTACATTTAGAAATAATAGTCTCTTTTTTGAGACAGAGTCTTGCTTTGTCATCAGGGCTAAAGTGCAGTGGTGTCATCAGAGCTCACCGCAACCTCCAACTCCTAGTTCAAATGATTCCCCTGTCTCAGCCTCCAGAGTATCTGGGTCTATAGGTGTGCACCGACAAGCCTGGCTAATTTTTCTACTTTTATAGAGATGGGGGTCTTACTCTTGCTCAGGCTGTTCTCAAACTCCTGACCTCAAGTGATCCTTCCTCGGCCACCAAGAGTACTTGGATTACAGGTGTAAGCTCACACACCAGGCCAGATAATAGCCTCTATCTATTGTATTCAGTCTCACAGACTCTACTCCCACTTCACCTCCTTTCACCCCACAATTTGTTGTTTGGCTTTGATTGGTGATAAGATTTCCCCCCTGCTCAATAAAATCCAGCATCCTTTTCTAATTAGAACACTGAAGAGTATAGGCACATGTGGCACATTTCTGAAACTGATCGAAGCTATCTATGACAAACCCACAGCTAATATTTTAGTGAATGGAGTAAAACTGAAAGCTTTTCCTCTTAGAACTGGAACGAGACAAGGTTGTCCTCTGTCACCATTACTATTCAACGTAGTGCTGGAAGTGCTAGCCAATACAATTAGGCAAGGCAAGGAAATAAAGGGCATCCAAATGGGAGCAGAGGAGGTCAAACTCTCCCTCTTTGCTGACGACATGATCCTATACTTAGAGAACCCCAAAGACTCAACCACAAGACTCCTGGAAGTCATCAGAAAATACAGTAATGTCTCAGGATATAAAATTAATATCCACAAGTCAATAGCCTTTGTATATGGCAATAACAGTCAAGATGAGAGGCTAATTAAGGACACAACT
>CAUYRH010007357.1:0-11928 GCA_963574655.1 Perodicticus potto
CTCTCAGAGTTAGTAGTCCCCACTTTTCACAGCATTCTCCCGTGGGGTGTGACAAGAGGTCCACAGTTCAGTACTTGACTGTAGAAAGTCCACAGGAGCAAATGAAGAGAAAAAAGAAAGGAAACAGAAAAAAAAAAAAAAAAACCCTCACAGCTTTCCTGGGGGAGGGGATGGACACTTTTCCTTTCAGATGAATTTTGTACCTGAAGCTTGCTTTCATGGAGTTGCAGCTTTTCTCTGCAGAGGTGACCTACAGATATCACTTCTTTCTCTTGGCTGGGCTCCCAGTATTCAGCTTAATTGCACAGTTCTGGAGGTTATTTTCCCTTTTGGATAGGAGCCTTTTTTGGAAGCTGCTTCCAGTCAGCCATCTTGCTCTGCCCCCTAATAATTTTCATTTCCTCTGCTACCCTTGAGCTTAGTTTATTTCTATTTTTCTATAGTTTATTTCATATCTTCTTTCTTTTAAAATGTAGGGAGTAATAGGTAAAAACTTCTCTCTTATTGTTGCTTTTGCTGCATTCCACAACGTGTTTTATTTGTCTCAGGATATTTTCTAATTTCCCTTTAGTTTCTTTTTGACCCAGTTGTTTAAGAGTATGTTTTTAAATATCTGCATATGTGGGTTTCTCAATTTTTCTTCTTTTTGATTTTTTTCTGTTTATTCCATTACAGTCATATACTGGTATGATTTCAATCATCTGAAATTTTTGAGAGTTACTTTGTGGCCTAACATGTGATCTATCCCAGAGAATGTTGTTTGTATGTTCTTGAGAAAAACATGTATTCTGCTTCTGTTTGATGACATGTTTTGTATGTGTTGGCTTGGTCAATTTGGTCTATAGTTTCTTCACGTCTGCTGTTTTCTCACTGATTTTCTATTTAAATGGTCTATCTATTTTTGAAAGTAGGATATTTAAATCTTCTTCTATAAGTGTATTGCTATCTATTTCTTCTTTTACGTCTGTCAGTGCTTGCTTTAAAATAATATATTTACACACTCTGATACTGGGTACATGTATATTCTTAATATTATCATGATGAATTTTCCATTCTCTTATTATATAATGACTTTCTATGTCTTTTCTGACAGTTTTTGACATAAAGTCAAATATTTGTGATGTAAGTATAACCACCTCTATCTCTTTTGGTTACCATTTGCATGGAATATCTTTTTTGATCCCTTCACTTTTGGCCTAATGTGCCTTAGATTGTAAAGTGAGTCTTTTGTATATAGTAGTAAGTAGCATCTTTTTTTGTTCTTGGTAATCCATTTAGCCATTCATTGATTAGATAGTTTAACCATTTTTGTTTAAAATAATTGTTGATGGTTAATAACTTAGTGTTACCATTTTATTGTTTTCTATTTGTTTTGTCTCTCTTTTCTTCTCTTGCTATCTTTATGATATGTTGATTTTCCTTTTTCTCTTTCTTTTTTTTTTTGGTGGTGACATGCTTGATTCTTTTGTCTCTTTCACTCTTTTAACAATTGTAAGTATTTTCTTTGCAATTACCATGGTTACCATGAGGCTTATGAGAAACACCTTGTAATATTCTGTGGTATTATTTTATGTATGTGTGTGTGTGTGCATGCATGTGTGTTTTTTCATCCATAGTTCCTGGTTCATAACTCCCATAGTCCTTATTACAATGTTAGGATACTTTAGCCCTCAAGGGCTGGCCTCAGTAAACAAATCTTTCTCTCTCTGACCTTCTCTGCTCTCCTTTCACAGACTCTAATCTGATTGTGGGTCAAAAGACCCACATTCCAGAGAAGTTCTTGCCCCATACTCTGGATGAAGGAAGGTTGCACCAAGAAGACAGGAAGATCTGTACAAATAGGCCTTGCTAGATTTAGGTCATATGCTTTTTCTTTAGTCACATTTATACATAGTTGTCAATCATGTCTATTTAATGAAACTTCCCATAATAACCCAAGAGAACTAGATTTGGAGAGCTTCCACGTAGCTGAACAAATGGACATTCCTGGAGGGTGGTACATGCTGGGGGGTGGGGGTCATAGAAGTTCCACATCCCGTTCCCCCATATCTTACCTTGTGCATCTCTTCATCAGTATCCTTATCCTGAACCAGGAAATCTGTTTCACTGAGTTCTATGAGTTGCTCCAACAAATTAATCAAAACCAAAGGATCATGGTAACCACAACTTGAAGCCAGTTGGTCAGAAGTTCTGGAGGCCTGGACTTGTGCCTGGTGTCAGTGGGTAAATGGTGTCTTGGGGACTGAGCCCTACCTGGAGACAGTGTCAGACTTCACTTAGAGGACACTTAGCTTGGTGTGCAAAAAAACCCACATTTGGTCACAGAGATTTTCTTCTGTGCTTTTGATCATTGATTGTTGCAGGTTAGGAAAGCACAGTTTGAGGAGTGTTTTTCTAAAAGCAAGTCTATTTTAAACTGATAACAACTTACTTAACCTTACTCATACAAAAACTACACTTTTCCTCCCTTCCCCACACTCTTCATGTCACTAGTGCCACACTTTACATCTCTTTATCCTGTTTATCTATTATCAAATGTTTGTACTTACAGTTATTTTTAAATTTATTTTTAAATATTATGGCTACATAATAATTGTATTATTTTTATAGGGTACATGGAATATTGGGATACAGGGATACAATGTGAATTACTCAAATCAGAGTAATTGTGGTATTCATTACCTCAGGCATTTATCATTTCTTTGTGTTAGGGGCTTTCCAATTCCATTCTTTAGTAATTTTAAAGGAAAAAGGGGAATGCTTGTACACTGCTGTTGGGAATGTAAATTAATACAACCACTATGGAGAATCCTTTAAAAACTAAAAATAGAACTACCATATGACCCAGCAATCCTAGAATATATCCAAAGGAAGGGAATTCAGTATATCAAAAAGTTATTGGCACTTCCATGTTTATTGAAGCACTATTCACAATAGCCACAATTTGGAATCAACCTAAGTATTAGTCAATGGATGAATGGATGTAGAAATTGTGATAAATACACACAATAGAATATTAGTCACAAAAAATAAATCCTTCCATTACAACAACATGGATGGAGCTACAGTTATATTTAATGCTTATGTTTTTAAAATTTCATACTTGAGAAAAAAGTGATTTGCACGTCAACGTTACATTTGTTTACAGCATTCTGTATTTGTCTATATATTTTCCTCACCAGTAAATTTCATTCTTTCATTTTCTTTTGTGCAGCTCTTTAGCATCCTTTAGTTTCAATTTGACAAGCTCCCCCTTAGCATTTCTCATAAGGCAAATCTAACAGTGATGAACTTCCTCAACTTTTGTTCATTTAAGAAAATCTTTATCTCTGCTTTGTTTCTAAAAGACAATTGTCCCAGATAAAATATTCTTGGTTAGCAGGTTTCCTTTTTTTTCCTTTTAGAACTTATAATATATCCCACTCCTTTCTGAACTACAATATTTCTGTTGAGAAGTCTCCCTTGAGCATGATAAATTGCTTTTTTCTTGCTGCTTTCAAAATTCTCTCTTTGTTCTCAACATTGACAAGGGAATATAATGTTCCTTGTGTAGACTCACTTGGGGTCATAGTACTGTGATTCTTTGAGCTTTATGAATATGAATTTCCACTTCCACCATCAGATTTGGGAAGTTTTCAGACGTTAGCTAAAAAAATAAGATTTCCTCTCTTTCTCTACTCTCTTTATGGTGAGCCACCAAGGAATATTTTACTTGGTTTGATAGTGTCTCATAATTCCCATAGACTATTTTTTAATGTTTAATTCCTTTTTATTTTTGCTTCTCTGACAGGATAATGTTAAATGACCTCACTTCAAGTTTGATGATTTTGTCTTGTGTTTATTAAAGTCTGCTTTTGAATCCTGCTAGTGAATTCTTTTAGATCAGTTACTGCAGGTTTTCATAACAGAATTGCTGTTGGACTCTTCTTTATGATTTTTATCTCTTTGTTATTATTCTCACTTTGTTCATGCATGATTCTTCTGATATTGATGAGTTTTCTATGCCATAACTCATAGGGTGTCTTTAAGATAATCATTTTGAATTATTTGTCAAGCAATTAATTCCTAGATCTTCATCTCTTTAGCTTAGGCTAGTGAAGAATTGCAGTAGAACCTCCAAAGTTGACCACCTTACTACATTGACCATCTCCTTAAGTTGACCTAATTTTCAGAGATTGGACATGTACCACTTACATACATTAGTATAGCAGGCCTAGTTCCTTATGTTGACCACTTCTGTATGTTGACCAGTTTGTTACAGTCTGTTGGGTGGTCAACTTAAAGAGCTTCTGCTTTATTTTGTCCTCTTGATTATGTTGTGTTTTCCTAATTTTTCATGTTTCTTATAGCTTTGCATTAGTGCCAAAAAGCCCTTTCCTTATCTTCATGTATTGGCTTTGACTGGGAAAATACTTTCCCCAGTCATCCCCTATAGAGATTCTGAGCCCTTGTCTCTAGCTGCCCGAGGCTTCTAGTCTTTTTCTTTCCAGAAGATTGTGATCTCTTGTATTGCCTGTCTCATTATGTTAGTTCTGTCAGTGTTTTGTGTTAGGTGATGTACAGATGCGTCCCTCAGGGGATGCACTAGAATACTGGGTACATTGGGGTACATTTCTCCCCTCCCTGCCAGAGGAAAGGCCTTTATTTTCACCTTCTTCAAGTCTCACAGAGCCATGCTGGCTTAACTTGTCCCAGGTATATGGAATATGTCAGGTTTTTTGGCGCCATATGTGAGATGGGTCAGAAACTAACCCCTTGGAGAGTACATGGAAAGGCTGAGGATGTTAGAGTTCTTCCACTCTTCCATCTCTCTGGAGCAAAGACCTCAGTTTTGCCTTTTCTTAAAGCCTCACATAGCTATTCCAGCCATGGCAATGTGCCCATTCTCCTATCTGCCCAAGTTACCTAGGCTATATAATTACTTTCCATATTAAGCAAGACAGACACTAGACCAACAGAGAGCTCCCTGAAAGGACAAACACATTGGGTGTCTTTATCAGTCCTCAGTGGGAGTTGCAATCTCTTTTAGCACTGAGATACTCTGGTTTTAGAGAGGGAATGATACAGGCAAAATGAAATTGGCCTTACCTATTTCAATGTTGCAAATCTCAGTTTTGTGTAGGTCTGTCATATTGTAATTTCTTAACTGGATTCTGGACTTCTTGTAAATGTATTCTGGTGCTTATGTAGTTATTAAATCTGTGGTAGAATGTACACTTGAGTTTCCTCTTCTGCCATTTTGCTGACCAGGGAGTCTGTTCTTAAAGCAAAATAAACATCTTTAAAAACTTTCTTCTATTATGATACTTTTCTCTATATCCTCTGTTCAAAATGTGTTTGTTCCCTTTAATTCTCTTTCCTCATGTTCAATTCTCCCAGACTCCCTTGCTTCTTCACCTCTTGGAACTTCCCCCAAGTGTACACAACCTTAGTTCCACTTCAGTTCCTTTTAAACAAATCAGTGATATATACACTGTCTTCCTTAGTAGTCTGTCTTTATCATCCACTTCTTTAGAACCAGGAGTACAAAACATTTCGGGTCCTTGGGAAATGCTAAAAATTTAGAATGCTTGCCTGGTTCCTGATCTGAGCGGAAATGAAAAAGAAAAGGAAAAAAAAAGAAAGAAAAAAATTTAGAATGCTCATATATTAATAATTTTATTAGTAAAATAACTATTTTTTAAACTAAAAAAAGAGGAATCTTGATGAGAAGTCATGAAATATAAAAATAAGAAAATGAAGTTGCTGAATTTTTCTTAGGCATAGTTTCAGGATCAGTTTGGAAGTCAGACCTCATATAAGAGAAGAAAAATTAATGAATCATGATAGTATAGATAAGGCTGTATTGGAACAACTAGCTGAGAAGAAGTTAATTTTATTCTTTACCATATTGTTAGATGAAGACACAGACAATAATAATTTGGTCACCATATGGATTTTTGCTTATTACATTTTAATAGTAACCCCTGAAATCAGATTAACTTATGGTGCACTTTATGGTAAGATAACTGATGAAATTTTCAAAATGATATAGAGTTTTATTGAGCAATAATATTATTGAATGAAATGTAAGCACATATGTGAGGAAAGATGGGGCCAAATCTAAAAGGATTGAAACTCCTCAAATGGAGGGTCGTATGGCCCCCAAGCCTTCTAAATGTAGCAGTAGACCCTTTGTATTTAGTTTGGACACTATGCCTGAAAGTCTGTTTTTGCACAGTCAACGTAAGGTAAAAAGTATCAATTTAAAAGTCTTATATATAACATTTTTTAAAAGTAAAAATCAATTTTTCACAACAATATACATTTTCTTTGTCAGTGAAAGTTGCTGGTCAGTTTTTAAAGTGAGTGTTACATTGCTGGAGTGCAGAGCAAAGGGGTGTAAGGGAATGTTCAGAGGTTCCTAAACCCACTCTATATCCACTGTTTCTCTGGTTGATAGCTAAAGAGTAGACAGAAGCAACAGACAGAGGTTCTGGAGTCTCCAGCAACAGTTGTGACCCAACGGCACTGACAAACCTTCTGGCAAAACTCCCCTCAGTGTGCTCTCCCAGGCTCTTTTGCTATCAACCCATGTCTTCCGGATCTCAAGCCTCTTGCTGTTGACTTCTGTAAGATCTCTTCTCCGCTCTTGGACAGGGACCTGGTTTGCTCTCTAAACATTTTTTCCCACACTTTCTTTTAGAATTTTTGTTGTTTCTTGTCTTAAATTTAAGCCTTTTATCCAGTGAGAGTCAATTTTGGTAAGTGGTGAGAGGTGTGGGTCCAGTTTCAGTCTTCTACATGTGGCTAACATGTTCTCCTAGCACCATTTATTAAATAGGGATTCTTTTCCCCAGTGTATGCTTTTGTTTGATTTATCAGATGGTGATCTGAGGTTGAGTTCATCTCTAGGTTCTCTATTCTATTCCATAGATCTATCTCTATTTTTATGCCAATACCATGCTTTTGTGATCACTGTAGACCTGTATTATAACTTGAAGACTGTTAACTAATGTGATGCCTCCAGATTTGTTTTCATTTCTTAAAATTGAATTGGCTATTCAGGTTTTCTTTCTGGTTCCATGTGAAATGAGGTACTTTTTTTTTTCAAGTTCTTCAAATTATGACATTGGTAACTTGATGGGGATTGCATAAATCTGTAGATCCTTTTGGGTAGTATGAACCATTTAACAATGTTGATTCTTCCCAGCCATGAGCATGGTATGTTCTTCCATTTGTTAATGTCTTCTACTATTTATTTTCTCAGGGTTTTGTAGTTCTCTGTGTAGAGATTCTTCATATCCTTTGTTAGATATATTCCCAGCTATTTCATTTTCTTTGAGGCTATTGCCAAGGGTATTATATCTGATTTGATTCTTAGCTTAGCTGTTATTGGTGTATATGGTGCATTCTAGATTGTTTTAAAGGAAGAACATTACATTTCTGATGGAAATTTATATTGTATATGAAGCTAAGTGATTGAATGCAATTTAGAGAGTTCACTATAATGTTTACTTTGTTAAATCAACAGATATTTGGTGGGCACTTACTATACGCAGCAGTGTTGAAGAAGATAGACAAGGGTCTGACTTCAGAGCTTAGACTCTCATTCAGGAAAGTAGACAATGTACAACAACTTAAGCCGGATAATTCTATTTTAATATGCTATACATGAAACAATGGGCTATAATAAGAGTGGCATGTGCCTGGGGGAAAAGGTGCCTTATTTTACTTACCATTATAAAAGAAGGGCTTTCCGAATATTTGAGCTGAGTTTGAGGATAAGATGGGAAGAAGCTTCATAAAGAAACTGATTATTCTCTCTAGGCATGGGCAAGTGCAAAGGCCAGAGGCAA
The DNA here is from genome assembly GCA_963574655.1 of Perodicticus potto. NCBI lineage: Eukaryota > Metazoa > Chordata > Mammalia > Primates > Lorisidae > Perodicticus > Perodicticus potto. The sequence goes on from CAUYRH010007357.1 coordinate 7,839, forward strand.
TAAAGAGTTTATTTTGATAAATTAGAGAAAAGGAAGAAAATGAGGCTTTAAACAAGAGTCTAGAAAACTTTTGTTCTAAAAGGCTTGTTGGTAATATTTTAGGCTTTGCAGGCAATATCTCTACTGTTACATCTATTTGACTCTCCGATCATAGCACAAAAACAGGCGTAGAGGATACATAAAGGAATGTATCTATTTCCAATAAAATTTTATTTGCAAAAACAAGTGATAGGGTGGATTTGGCCTATTGGCTATAGTTTTCCAACCCCTATTCTAGCATCTAGAGCAAAAGGGAAAGTGTTAAATGTTTGAAGTTAGAAAACTGTGCTGGGTCCAGACCTTGTGGGGATAGTAAGGAATTGAGATTTTATTCTTAGTGCAATGTAAAGCCACTTAAAACTCACATTAAACAAAAGAGTGACTTGATTTAATTTAGGTTTTAAAATTTTCTTCTGGAGGCTGCGTGAGAAAAGAATCATAAAACCATTAAGTATAGAAAGAAGTAGGGGAGCTATTTACAGTGGTCCAGATAAGAGATGATGATGTTTGGGCTGAAGGGGGTAGCAGAGAGATGGTTGAATGAATTAACTGTCTTCTAGAGTCCAGGATGTGTAAATTGAAAAATGCCAAGGTGACAAGGATGAGTTCTAGGTTTCTGGATGGAACTAGGTTTCTGGGAGATAATAGTGCTATCATCAAGTTGTGGAATATGGAGGAGGAATCACAAGTTCAGTTGTGATTAAACTTCAGAAAGTTTTAATTTTTCAGTTCAGTTGTGGAATATGGAGGAGGAATCACAAGTTCAGTTGTGATTAAACTTCAGAAAGTTTTAATTTTATATATGTGTGTGTGTGTGTGTGTGTGTGTGTGTATTGTGATATGTCAAGAGAGGCTTTGGCACACTCCGTTCAAGCCCTTCCAGTATGAATGAAAGGATACTAATCTTGCTTTGCTTTGTCAAATATATATGCCAGTCCTCAAAGCCACACAAAAATAAAACTCAGGCCTTTTGTTAATGTGGCCACAGCCATCACTTCCTGTGTCAAAATAGACCTCATTCTTCAGCATAGGAAGATGTATACCTCCAGAAGTGTTTCTGCTTCTGCACTGCCAATAAACAAATGGGAACAACAGTGAAAGGGGACTGATTGCAGACAGATAAAAATAACTGGTGTGGAGAGAAACAGGATGTTAGTTGTGACCAGCAGACAATGCTGCAAATGTGCTGCTACATGTTTCTCTGTTAAGCTTTGACCACATCCTAAAACAGAGCTCAGTGTGAATGTTTCAGAGCTAATTTTCTTGCTTGAGGAATCTAGTCATAGGCATAAGAAAAAGTAACCATAATCTATATTTTTGACTTAATTCAACTTAAATTGGATGCTCCTAGGAATACTGCTGCAGAAAACAGAAATAGGGGAAGAGTAAATGAACCACAAACTAGAACACAAACTAGAATGTTTCCTGATCCATTCTATATTAGTAGGTGGAGTTTTAATAGTTATTCTGGTCAAATATACTATGTATTTGAGAAACATATATTTTTTACTAATAAACGTTGTTAAAATAGGCTAATTTGTGGCAGAACATCTTAATGCTTATTTTGGCACCATTAATACTAATAAACAATATGAAACCCCAGAAGGGTATAGGATTTGGTGTTTTCGAATTTATTAAAAACACAGCATAATTTGGTAAACATATAGATGCACACTGCATATCAAGTATATATAAATGTTTAGATCCTCAAGAGAGACATCATCCCAATAGAGACTAATCCCTCTATGATCAGTTTGGGTTATGCTTTGTTACAAGTAACAACTTTAGCCACTTAAACAATTAGGGATTACTTTCCTTCAAAAAGCAGGAAAACCAGAGATAGATTTATGGCCCTTTTCAGTACTTCAGAAATGTTGTAACACACTCGGAAGTCCTTCTGACCATTTTCCCCTGGGTTGCAACATGGCTGCTGCAGCTGTTAAGTACCATAGCTGTGATCAAGAAAGAGAAAGAGAGAATTAAGAGAGGGCAGGGGACATTGGTTTCATTTGTTCCTTTTAATAAGAAAACAAAATATTTTTCATAATTCCTATAGTAACATTTCCTAGGGTCTTATTATGTGGATTCAGGCTATATGACCACTTCTAACTTTTATAAAGGATGGGAGGGCAGGGGTAAGGGCTAGAAAATCAGGAAAATCAGGAAATAGGATTCTCATAATAATTTTAGGGATTCATGTTCTTACGTATACGTTGGGCACATTTTTGCTTCAAACAAATTAGACCATAAAGACAAGTTAGATCTTACAAGGTAACTAAGAGCAGCTGCTGTATAAAGATCTGACAATTAAGTTTATGAACTCATCCTAGATAAAGTGCTACATACCTTATTGCTGAATATCACTAGGGTCACCTTTGAAGTACTTCTCTCAGAAAGCTGTGCACTAACACCAGTGCTTAGTCCACCCTTCAAAGCAATTTTGGAACTCTTTTTCTGGAATGGCCATCAGAGCTATCATCATATTATCCTTGATGTCCTGAAAGTCATCAAAATATCTTCCTTTTGATATTTCTTTTATCTTCAGGTAAAGAAAAAAGTCATTAGGGGCCAGATCAAGTGAGTAGGGAGGGTGTTCCAATACAGTTACTTGTTTCTTGACTAAAAACTCCCTCAGTCAGTGTTATATGAGTTGGTGCATTGTGATGCAAGAGGCGTGAGTTGGTGAAAAGTTCAGGTCATTTCATCTAACTTTTTCATGCAAACTTTTTAGCGATTCCAATAGTAAACATGTTTAACTGTTTGTCCAATTGGTACAAGTTCATAATGAATAATCCCTCTAATATCAAAAAAGGTTAGCAACATTGTTTTTACCCTTGATTTGTACAGACAGAACTTTTTTGGCTGTGGAGAATTGGCCAACTTCCATCGACTCTTTCTCTCAGGGTCATATTAGCACACTCATGTTTCATCACCAGTGATAACATGGCCTGAAACATCATCCTGCCTCTCCAAAAGGCCTTGGCAAACTTTGATTCTTCTTAGTTTTTGTTAAAAAGTGAGCTCTTTCAAGATTTTTTCCTTCTTTCTTTCTTTCTTTTTTTTTTGACAGATTCTCACTCTGTTGCCCTGGGTAGAGTGTTATCGTATCATAGCCCATAGCAACCTCAAACTCTTGGGCTTGAGCAATATTCTTGCCTTAGCCTCCCTACTTGGGACTACAGGTGTATACCGCTATACCCAACCAGTTTTTGTATTTTTAGTAGAGACAGTGTCTTGCTTTTGCTCAGGCTGGTCTTGGACTCATGAGCTCAAGAAATCCACCCACCTCAGCCTCCCAGAGTGCTAGGATGACAGGCATGAGCCATTGTGCCTGACCTTTCAGGACTGTTTTTGCACATACCTTTCTCGTGCCAAGTTTTCAGCTAGGATTTTTATTTATTTTTATTTTTTTTTCAAGATGTGCTAATTTTACTAAGTACTTTGTCATACACAGCAAACACTTTAACATCTGGAGATATTGCAAACCTGACTCATCTGTCCATTATACACACTATATACACAGCAAAACAAAATGCACAAAACAAAGTGGTATCTGAAAATGTCCACGCATGAACACGAGCATATTACCTTTTGCAATTCTTTCCCTCCCACCTCCTCCAAACCATTGAACAAGTATAGATGGTACTATACTGCTCACAGAGGTGGTTTGACAATTCTATTTCTAAAAAATAGTATTTCCTGTGAGTTTTAGCAAAAACATTTACAAAGTGATATTTTACTACCTCTACATTTAACATACGTTGGGCACTTCTAAACATCTAGGTAGACTAGATGTTTCAGGTAAGGATTTGTCCACTATATACACAGCAGTCTTAAACTGCACACTTATGTAACAAAAGGTATAATTTGAAAGTGTCTTTGAAATATGAACATTCTGGCCTAAAACCCTTCCCTCTTCCACCAACCCAGTGGGCTATAAAGTTCAAATTTTCAGAAGACAATCTTTCCTAGGAGTTTTATAACAAAAATGTACAAAATATATCAGTTTACTACTTCTACTTTTGTCATACACTGGCAACCTCTTTAAACA
>CAUYRH010007360.1:0-10187 GCA_963574655.1 Perodicticus potto
GAAATGCCTAATGTATACCATGGAATATTATGCAGCCTTAAAGAAAGATGACTTTACCTCTTTCATGTTTACATGGATGGAGCTGCAACACATTCTTCTTAGCAAAGTATCTCAAGAATGGAAGAAAAAGTATCCAATGTACTCAGCCCTACTATGAAGCTAATTTGTAGCTTTCATATGAAGTCTATAATCCAACTATGGCACAAGAATGTGGGGAAAGGGACAAGGGAGGGGAGGGGTGAGGTTGAGGTGGAGGGAGGGTAATTGGTGGGGCCACGCCTATGGTGCATCTTAGAAGGGGACAGGGTAAACTTACTAAATGCAGAATACAAATGTCTTCTTACAATAACTAAGAAAATGCCATGAAGGTTATGTTAATCAGTTTGATGAAAATAGTTCAGATTGTATATGAAACCCGCACATTGTACCCCTTGATTACACTAATGTACATAGCTATGATTTAATAATAATTTTAAAAAATAAATAAAATCTTTCATATAGAGACAATTTAAACTGCAAAACCATGCACACTACAAATCAAGATTCTTCTTCCCCAGAGAGCTGTTTTACCACCCCTCCACTTCATAGATTCCCCAAATTGTAAAGTGTCCTAGGATCCTGCTGGCAAGAATATTACATCTGAGGTACATACAGATTAACATGGAAGGTCTGTAGGCATTATTCCTACTTTTTCAATATGTAGGCCTTGGCTAATTAACTCTGAATGCTAGATATAATAGCACAGCCCTGCGAATGTGCTTAGTGCCCTTCACAACAGTCTTCTTACCAATCTACCTGCCTTGTACATCCTGAGCATAGACTTATTCCATTTTTTTGTCTATTTGTTTTTCTTGTTCAGAGACAGGGTTCTGCTATATTGCCAAGCTAGAGTGCAGTAGCCCCTCACAGGAGTGATCCCAGCACACTACGGCCTCCAACCCGTGGGCTCAAATGGTCCTCATTCCCAGCCTGCTTCCCAGGATGTGCTGCCACACGTGGCTTAATATCTACTTTTGATAAAAATTGTGGAAGGGCTCACTCAACCTTCAATTCATACCCACCCCCCATTGGTGAGATTGGAAAGCTGATATCTCCATTTCCAAGAACCTCTTTCAATTTAAATTATTATGTTAATTAGATTCTGGCTTTTTAGTGGACTAGTTCATAATTTGGTAGATTTGAAAGAGGCGGAGATTGTGGGAAAGTGAGATTTTCTTGAAACAATGTTCCAATGACCAATCTCTTTCTTTTGGTTTTAACAAGTGGTTTCCATGCCAGCTTCTTGTTTTTAGGTTTTGAAAGCTTGAATCTGACCTCCGGAAGTGTTTTTGAACTCTTTGCTAGTCATGGTCTCCAGTGGAGGAAATAAGGCTCTTGTGAGTATGTCCTATATATGAGCTCAGATGATTAAGTTCATAAACTCATTCTAGAAAAAGTGCTACATACCTCATTGCTGAATATCATCACTCTGATCACCTTCAAACTATTCTTCTTGGGAAGCTATGCACCAATACCACTGCCTAGTCCAGCCTTCAAAGCACCTGTTCTAGGATGAGTTTTTAAACGTAATCATCAGACCTCCTATATCTGAGATCATTCCTATGGATTAAGACTATAGCATTCTCTGTAAGCCCTTATGATGATTTTCTTGCCACCCAATTAACTATATATATATATTTTTATTTTGGGACATAGTCTCACTCTGTCACCCTGGGTAGGGTGCTGTGGCATCAGCATAGCTCTCAGCAACCTAGACCTCTTGAGCTCAAGCCTCCTGAGTGACTAGGGCTACAGGTGCCTGCCAAAACACCTAGCTATTTTTAGTAGAGACAGGGTCTCACTCTTGCTCAGGCTGGTCACAACCTCCTGAGCACAAGCAATCCACTGGCCTCAGCCTCCCAGAGTGCTAGGATTATAGGTACGAGCCAGTGCACCCAGCTAATTTTGTTCTTCTGAATATATCTATATATGTTTATTTTTCCTATCCTGTCAAGATATTTGGAGCAAGAAATTAACACTTAAGAGTGAGCATCTAAGATTGTCTGACTTGATTTGGATTAAAGGAGGCAAAGATGCAATACTGTAAGAAAATGGTTATACAAAATAGATGACATAAAATGACAAAATAATTACTTAAATTATCATCCATCTCTATTTAGAATAAAAGCTAGGCTTTATTAAAACAACAAGTTTCCTCATAAAATATTCATGCAAGCTTATTCCTTCAAGAGTTTCCCCTGCACTTTCTTCTAATATTGGAATATAAGATTTTCATCTCCTATGCTGATTTTAGAACTTAATTATCTCTCTATAAGGTACAACTGCATAGCAGTGTTATAGGAAACAATCTTAAACATATTAAATCAACTTTTAAAAAGCCAACATACTATATATTATTTTAACTATATAAATTATATAAATTATGCAATTAGCTATATAAATTATACTATATAAATTATTTTAACTGAAATAAAAGAAAAAATTTGAGAATGTGTAATAATACAATTTTCAGAGAGGGACATTAGATCTCACCTAAATCAATGAAACTTAAATTTCTAAAGTCATTTCCACTTATTAGTTAATTATTTTTTTCATGAGACTGCAATTTCATTTTCTGTTTTACATTTTTATGTTAACTTGGAAATACATGCAATATTTTATATATCTGGAGAGGAATCAATATTTTATTTTCTTTATTTCAAAATACTAGGGAGGCACAAATGTTTTTGTCACATGGATACTTTGTATAATGCTTTAGGTGGGGTTTTTCATGTGGCCATTACCCAAATAATGATCTGTACCTGATGGGTAGGTTTCTCCCCTTTTATGCTCCCCCCTTTTCTTTATTTCTGGTGAAGTTTACATCACTTTGTGCCTATCAATTAGCTCCAAATAATCAGAGAGTACTGGTTGTGTTTATTTTTCCATTCCTGAGATTCTTCACTTAGAATAATGGTCTCCAGTTCTACTCAAGTTGCTGCAAAAGACATTATTTCATTCCTTTTCATGGCTGAGTAGTACTCCATGGTATGTGTGTGTGTGTATTACACACGTGCATACATACCACACTTTCTTACTCTCCTCATAAATTGATGGGTGCATAGGTTGATTCCACACCTTTGAGATTGAAATTGTAATAAATACTTAAGTGCAGGTGTCTTTTTGATAAAATGACTTTTTTTCCTGTGGGTAGATATCTAGTAGTAGGATTGCTGGGGTGAATGGCAAGATTACATTATTTCTTTGAGAAATTTCCATACTGTTTTTCATAGTTTGCACTAATTTTTGGGTCCAGCATCAGTGTGTGAGTGTTTCTTCCTCTCTGCAACCATGCCAGCATTATTTTTTGACTTTTTATAATGGCCACTCTGACAGACGTAAGGTGATATCTCATTGTAGTTTTAATTTGAACTTCCCAAATGATTAATGATGAAATTTCTTCACATATTTGCTGGCTATTTGTCTACCTCCTTTTCAAAACTTCTGTTCATATCTTGTGCCCACCTTTTAATGGGGTCGTTTATTTTTTTCTCGCTGATTTGTTTGATTTCTTGGTAGGTTCTGGATATTAGCCCTGTATTGGGTGAATAGTTTGCAAATATTTTCTCCAAATCTGTAGGTTGTCTATTTACTTTGTTTAACATTTCTTTTGCTATGCAGAAGTTTTTTGATTTACTCAAATACCATTTATTTATTTTTATTGTTGCTATCTTTGCTTTGGGATCTTAGTCATAAATTTTTTGCCTAGGCCACGTATACTAAAGTTTGTCCTACATTTTCTTCTAGAGTTTTTGTAATTTCAAGACTTATATGTAAGTCTTTTATCCATCTTGAGTTAATTTTTCTATTTGGTGAGAGGTAGGGTCTTGGTTCACTCTTCTGTATGTGGCTATCCAATTTCCCAGCACCATTTATTGAATGCGGCTTCATTTCTGCAGTGTATGTTGTCTGCTTCTCAAAGGTCAGTTGGTGGTACATAGATGATTTTATATCTGGGTTCTCTGTTCTGTTCCATTGGTCTATGTCTCAACTTTTATACCAGTGCTATGCTGTTTTGTTACTATAGCTTTGTTGTATTGTCTGAAGCCTAGTAATGTGATGCCTCCAGATTTGTTATTTTTGCTTAAGACTGCTTTGGGTATTTGTGCTCTTTTTTGGTTCCACATGAAGTGTACAATTATTTTTTCCAGATCTGTAAAAGATAACATTGTTATTTTGATGGAGATTGCATTGAATCTGTGAATCACTTTGGGCAGTATGGACATTTTAACAATGCTGATTCTGTCAATCCATGAGCAGAAGATATTTCTCATTTGTTGCGTCCTCCGTGATTTCTTTCATCAGTGTTTAGTTGTTCTCTGTGTAGAGATCTTTCATCCCCTTGGCTAAGTAAACAGGGAGGTGAAAGTTCTTTCTTTAAAGAAATATTTTAGTGCTGGACTGATACAGTAGTGAAAAAGATAAAATAAATTTGCTCTTGATGTACCTGACTTTATTAATTCAGTTTTCTTAAATTGTATTAATTGGAAATGTTTCAGGTGGTCATCTTGTTAAAATGATTTACAATTAGTATCTACACTAACCAAAAGTCACACATTATCTTTTTTCTTTCTGCATAATGTTCTTTGAGTTCCACCCACCACAATGCCCATCTATTTTTGTTGCAGTTGTCATTGCTGTTTTAGCTGGCCTGGGTGGGGTTCAAAGCCATCAGCCTCAGTGTATGTGGTTGATGCCATAACCGCTGTGCTACAAGCGCTGAGCCATACCATTTCTTTCTTGATAGTGATAAATACCTGATGTTTTCTTTCCCTTCTCTCCTCTTCTCATTTGCCTTTCCTTTTCTTTATTTCATTCCTTCCCACTATCCCCTTACTTCCTTCTCCTTCCTTTCCTCTTTCCCTCCTTCTTTCTCTTCTTTCTTTTTCTTGTTTTCTTGCTTTCTTTATTGTTTCTATCTTTTCATCTTAATTATTCTTTATTTAATGATAGTTTCTCCTTTTATAAAGAGAATTAGAGAATTTAAATTTGGATTTTCTTTTCTTGGAATGGAAGCATATTTTGATAAAGTAAATATAATTGAAAACCTAAATTCATATATATATGTACATATTTGTATGTATATATACATAAATATATTTGTACATATAGGTATATACATATGTGTGTGTGTGTGTATATATATATATATACACACACACACAGTTAAATTTTTATATATATGTAACTTTGTTGAAAAAAAACTGCATTATTCTCTTTCTAATTTTGCATCCTCAACAAAATGAGAGAATGAAGTAGTGGAAAGAGCACTGGACTTGGTGTCCAAAGCCATGGGGTCAATTTCAGGATCTACCAGCTAATAATAGTTATATGAGTTTCCAAATTAATGTAATATCAGGGGCGGCACCTGTGGCTCATCGAGTAGGGTGCCGGCCCCATATACCAAAGTAGCGGGTTCAAGCCTGACCTTGGCCAAACTGCAAAACAGAAAAATAGCAGGGCATTGTGGCAGGCGCCTATAGTCCCAGCTACTCGGAAGGCTGAGGCAAGAGAATTGCCAAAGCCCAGGAGTTGGAGGTTGCTATGAGCTGTGTGACACCACGGCTGGCTCTATACCGAGGGCGATAAAGAGAGACTGTCTCTACCAAAAAAAAAAAAAAAAAAATTAATGTAATATCCATTACCCTCCTACATTCTGTAAAATAAAAAGTAAAAAGACTTATATGATTGTGGATATCATTTGAAATCTGTAAAAAACATGTTGTGAACTGTATATTGCATTAGTTAAGTTGTAGAAGTTATTATCATTATCATGATGAGTAAGAATCCATAGAATGTTGATCATATTTTTAAACACATTATAGAATATAAAACATATTCTAGAATGTAAAGTATTTTAGGAAAATGAAAGATTACTTAGTAACCTGTGTCAGTAAAACACACCTAAAACACCACTCATTGCTCATTATATGAGATATCACCTTTGACAAAAAATTAAAAATGAGATCTAAAATTAATTTACATTGAATATATTGAATTAGCACCCTTGAAAAGAACTATAATGCATTACAGTAAGAGTGGAAATGATCTTACTATAGAACCATCTATATCGTCTTTTTCCCATCTCTTGGCCCAGATCCTGTGTGTCAGATGTACCATCATCAGGTTACCATGGGGACAGAGCCAGAGAGTAGTAAAATTAGTTTTCCCAGATGCTACTTTTTGTGATTTTGTGGTCTAGTTTTCCTCAGAATGGTTAAGCTCTGGCTAGCATTAACTAACATTAGGTTTCTACTTTAAAAGGGACCTGATGGTTTAATGGCACATAATGTGTGTTCTCTGGGATTCTTCTTCTCAGGGGCTTAATGCTGAAATCAGATGACATTTAAATTGCTCCTGTAGTACCCATTACACTCATGTAAGAATCTAATCATGAGTGAGTACCATATATAATCACTACTATTTTTATTTTTGTCTTAAAAGTCTAAGTGAGGCTTTAAAATTATAGAAAAGACTGTAGAGGCCACAATATTTTAATTCAACCTGTCATTTACAATTAAAAAATGAGACATACTTAATTTTTAAATTTTCAACATCTCTCAACTTTTCCATTTACAAACTGTATGGTTTAGGGCAAGCTGTTTTTTTTTTTTTTTTCCCCTCTGAGGCTCAATTTCCTCTTCTATAATAGGAAGAGGCTGGGCTATGCTGTTTATAATATTCTCTGAAGCTTCAAAGATTCATGTTATTGAAAATGATGTTTTAATGAGATCTACACATAATGTTTCTCCTTAAAATAATATTATTGAAAGAGAATTACCATTATAATCTCAAAAATGTCAATGAAGTGTCTTTTATTTACATGTGGCTTTTTCATGCACATATTTCAGTTACATGTGGTCTTTCCCATTTAGACCAGCATTTTTAATAATCTTGTTTTCCTGATGCTCCCTAAAATGGTGTTTTTAATTTCTATAGGATGAGAAACTTTTGTGCATATGTATTCTTGTGTGGTCACACTTGCAAAATTCTGGACAAGGATGTTAATGTCTAAAATAAGTAAGACCAACTTATAAATTTCCTTATTTATTTTGATTTCTACATTTACGTATGCATCTATGCAAACTAAAACATTTTCAAGTTTAAATTAGACCACATGCGTGCTTTTAACTCTTGACTAACCAGAAGAGTATTATTAAGTAGTGCTTGAATTCATTCATTCATCGTTGATAGAGTCTATAGCATGTGCCAGCCATTGCAGAAGGCAGGGGGGCTGGGAAATGAGGGAAAAGGTATACTCCGTGTTCCTAAGGAACTGACCTACCTGCCTAGGGGAGCACACAGGTGAGTAAATTGACTATTGTAAAATAAGAAAGCAATCTTGTGGTTGAGACTAATTCACTGACAACATGTGAGCCTACAGAACAGGTGAATTTTCCTAGTCCATTAGGAGAAAATGTGCAAAGCTTCCTGGGCAATACAGAAGTTGAGTCAATGAGGAGGATTTGTAGAAGTGCACATGTTTAAAAGAGCGTGAATCTTTTCCAGAAATGTATTCAAGGCATGTATTTCAATATGACTGAAATGTCAGTATTTGGTTTATGCGTTTTGGTATGACTAAAATGTGGGCTGCAAGGCAAATGTGGTAAGAGATGAAGCTTCAGAGACAGGCAGTGCCAGACTGCGGAGGGCCAAGCCCAAGAGTTGCTATTTTATTTTGACAACTGTAGGAATCCCATGAGCTGTTTTAAGTGTGGGAAGAAATGAGAAATAGCTTAATTGGCTCTGCATTTTAGAAAGATCACCCTGATAATATTGTGGTGAAAAGATCAAGGCCAAAGAGAAAAGCAAAAACGTTAACATAAATGACAAGGTTAGGAAGTAGCCATCCAGAATTGTACAGGTGAAGACAATTAGGCTGAACTGAGAGATATTTTGTGGCTAGATGCACCAGGACTTGTGAAAAGTAGAGTAGAGGGGAGAATCAGGCATAATGCCCGTGTTCTGGTTTAGGCAAGGTGGATGATTATGCCTTTTGAAAAGGGAGGTTTGGTGGTGATTTCATTGACTGAAAAGTATTGAGTGACCCTGTGGGGCCTAAAGTGGCCCTGGAGTAAGTAGACAGAAAAGTACAAAAGTATTTGTTGGAGCAGGTGCTTCCAGAGCTATCTAGGTTAGAAAAATAGGTCTGTGCTTTACCATTGAATTGTAAAAGTGGATGTTGCCCCACCCAGGGAGATAAAAATACAGTAAGAGGAAAAGAAGAACCAAGATGGAACTCTGAGAAATAGCATCTTTTAAGAGATAGAAGAAAGAAATCAAGTCTGTGAAGGAGGTTGAGAAGTGGCCAAAATATATGGATTAAAAAAAAATAGGGAAGAATTGTATTGTGGAAGTTTATAGGAGACAGTTTCAAGAAAAGTTTGGTCCAGATTACTGAATATTTCAGAGAAATAAAGATCAAACCTGATATATGATAATTCTGTTAGAATCAGTGGAATAACTGATCAACCAAATGAGGAAAGTGGTGTCCCTTGAGAGATAGACATAGAAATCATATAGGAGTAGGGTAAGAGTAGAACAGGAAAGAGAAAGTGTAGGCTACCTACAAAGAGTTTAATTACAGAGGAAATTAGTGGGATTAGAAGATGACTAGAAGACCTTTAGAGCATTTTTTTTTAAATAATGGGAGAGAGATTTATGTTTATTTACGTATGAAGAGAAACGAAGCAGTAGAGGAAACTGTTGAAGGTGCCCCAAAGGAGATAATAAAACTTAGGGCACAGTTTAAAAGATTATAATTAGGGAGAGGAGCAAGATGGCAGCCAAGTAACAGCTTCCTTGCAACTGGGCACAATGAGAATGGGAAGAGAAGACTTCAGGCATCTCTGGCTGGCAGGATCTGCCCAGAAACATTCCTTTGGGGACACATGGAAACAGCATGAGACTTCTGGACCCCTTGAGGAAGGCAAAAGTGGTGGAGATTGGGCAAGTGGTTGCATGTGTTCGTTCAGTCTAATTCTGCTGGCAGCTGTGGGTGCAGCTGTGGGTGCAGCAGCAGTGATATTGCAAGCTGGAAAGGCCTTACCTGTGAGCTGCTTGGGTTTCTTTTGGATATGGCACTTGGTTGAATTGCCTTGGGAGAACTTGGGCAAGAGTGCGGAGGTCTTTGAGTGTTGTCTGGGGCCCCAGACTGGGCCACTGAGCTAGACGGAGCTACCAGTGTTTGGTTGTGGGCTGTGTGAAGCCATTGTTGGTGAACTGCCCTGGCAAACTCCACACTCAGGGTCGCAGAACAAGCATCAGGAGGGAGCAAGTAATCTATTGACTGAGCGGCCTAAAGGCGAGGACTGAGATACCTTGCAGCCTTAGCCCTCAGGGGCATAAGGTGAGACTGGTTTTGGCACATTGGGTAAGTGGATAGCCACTTAAGGAGTGATCCCAGAGACAAGCGCTTTCCTGGGAAAGCTTCTGTTTATCCCAAGTTAGCAAGTTAAAGTGCCTTCTAAACAGCCTGAGGAGGATTTACACTCTCCACCCTGCAGGGTTTGAGAAATCATTAGAGGCCTCTGGTCTCCATTTTGTTCATCCGTATCAACATTGCGATTAACATATTATCACCTCTTGCCCAAACAATATCAGTAAGATATATATACTGCTTTGTTTCTCGGTATTGTTTTGTTTTGTGTTTTTTTTTGTTGTTGTTGTTGTTTGTTTGTTTTCATTATTGTTGTTTTATTTTTAATTTCAACATTTTCCTTAAAGATTTTTCTTTTCTTTTTTTTATTGCTTCATTTTTCTAGTTTAAATATAATTTTTCATTGTTGCCTTTTTCTTTTTTTTTTTTTCAAATACATGTATTTTATTATTCTTCATTACATTATTTCCCCCCCCACCCCTCTGTGGTAAGACAGAATTGATTAACAGAAACGAATACAGAAAACACCAAAGCTCCTGGTAGAGGGAGAGATTTCAAGTGCGGAGAGAGAAGCTCTCTCTGTTCCTCTCCCGGCCTTTCCCCATCTCCTCCTCTAGGCCTCTAGCCTCAGGGTATATATAGGTGTATGGGTTCCTTGGCCAGGAAACGAATGAATACAGTCCCTTCTGCCGGGGGCAAGGTGAATGAGTGTATCAATGAATGGACACAGTCCATCCGTGGAATTCAGGCCTAGGAAATTCACAAGAAA
>CAUYRH010007361.1:0-44142 GCA_963574655.1 Perodicticus potto
TCTCACAAAGTAATGAGAAAGTCTCTTGAATGTTATCGCAATCAGGTTGATGAAAATATCTCTGATTGTATCTGAAGCCCGTACACTGTACCCCATGATTGAATTATTGTACACAGCTATGATTCAATAAAAAAAAAAAGATTATAAGTAAAGAAAAAAATAAAATAAAATTAGCATTCAGAAGGTGTTGCTTGATTTAGGCAAAATTATATTTTAAAAAATTCTTCTTGACTGCTCCAAAGGTAGTGAATTATCTCATTTGATTGTTCACAGTCAGTTACAGATTGAACTCCTTATTCTACTCTTTGCCCTCTTCTCACTACTGCATTTGACTGATTCCTTCAAAACACAATAAAAGAGAAATTGTTCACAAAAAAAAAAAAAGAAAAAGAAAATCGCATTTTGGCATGAAAATGCCAGAGATGGCTCTGAAGGAACACACAGAAAGACTCAATGTCTCTGAAAAACCTGCAATTATAATCTGTGTTCTCTCCTGCCCCTCACCCCAAATGTTTTCTGGAAATTTAATCTGAGCCTTGACAGCTGTGGAGGGCACTCTGGCTCTATGTGCTTATCCCGCAGCAAAGAATGCCTGTTAGGCACATAAGGTGTGCACAAATGCTTGATGATTGACTGGTTGATTGGAAAGAGGAAGCTCTGAGTCTGGAGGACAGACTGTCAGTTCCAGATGGTCCCCCGGCGAAGAGCAGGATGCCATCCAGGACTCTCTGCCCCTAGAAAATGCACAGGCTGTCAATTACATGCATCAAGCTATGTAGAGAAAAGGTAAAGTGGAAACAAACAAACAAAAAAAAAAGAACTAAGAAGATATTCTTCTTGAATGTTTACTTTTTGCAGTATAACCATTTCTCCTTTACCAATTTACAGGACATTCCCAGAAGCACTTGGGTCTGCGTACGGACCCTTGAGTGTCTACACAGCTCTTCATGTTTTAGATGTGCTTGAAGTAAAAACAAATTGGTTTCATGATCCTATTTCTGTTTTTCCCTCAAGCACTGCCCTTTCAATAATTTTTCCTCTTTTTTTTTTAAAAGTTTATTTGCTGCCAAAGATAAAGTGTGGGTCTTTGTTATTAATGTTGTAGAAATACAAATATGTCCACCTCGGAAAGGAGTTTTCATTAACTCCCACAGCCCAGAAAATTAAGGCACGCCTCATCAGGATCCGAGCTTGCTGTCGACTAAATTGCAAGGGACTAGTTGAGTTGCTGGGGTTCATAATGCTGATAGAGCGGTTTCCATGTGAATGAAGGATAAACAGCGATTAATTTCAGCCAATAAATAATGGTTTGAGGCCCACATTGAAAGAGGAACAATTACTTTTCCATTTTTCCTGCCAAATGAGCTGATAAGAGAAAACAGGGGAGTTGGCCACGTAAATCAGTCTTAATTTTATCTTCCCCATTAAAAAGCAGCCATTAAGACCATCTTCGGCTCATTTCATCCTCCTCTTGTTTCACTTTTTCAATTTGCACAAAAGGGGGGAGTTTGCTCGTCATAAAATTTCACTTTGGCCAACCTATCATTTGCATCTGGGCCAATAAATAGCAATTAGCATAAACATTTAAATCAGGAAGTGGAACAAATTCTTGTTCCCCCAGCAAGCTGTTAAATTACAGTATTTTACTATATATAAGAAGCACTAAACAAAAGATCTGTTGGGCACTATTATCCTCTTCCAAATAGGACATGGTTGAAAGAGAAATAGTAACTCCATGCCCACAAACTTCTCGCTAAGATTGAGGGTACCTGTTTTACATGGTGTTGGCCTGTAGAATCCATGTTTCTTGTCCACTGCTTAAGTTCACATCCAAACAAGGTAAGTGTTAACTCAATTTTGTGAAGTATGAAAATGGCAGTAAAGGCATTCTTCCTTTTGGTCTAAACAAATGTTTTGCGTTGTTATCAAAAGAGGTATCAACAGGAGCTCTTCTGAGCTCAAATCAAAGTTCACTGCACCAAGTACAAGGAAATGCTTATAATAAGGAGATGAGAACTGCCATGTGAGTTCAGAGAAAAATTATTAGTCTGGTATTCAAAATCCCAGTGCAAAATGATCCTCACCATAGCGCAATCTAATCTGCCCAGAGCTTGTTTCCCAGGATGGCCCCTGGAAATGGTTTGTCATAACAGATTGCTTGTCTTCTATCCCATTGTTGTCAAAGGTGGAAATGCAACTTAAGACTTGCCTTTTTCTAAACCTAGTTACATTTTAGCCCCCAAGGTTTCTTGGTGTGTCAGAGGGCTGTGATGAAGGTTCAAAGGGATGGATAGATATTAAGAGAAAAAAATACAGACACTTTCCAGTTGGTTGTCCTCAAACCAATTGTTAAGCCTTCTTTTCCCTTTAAGCTTCTTTTATTGTCAACTGAAACTTGGTTCATTATTTATGTATGGCTCATGGCAAGTCAAGGTTAGTGATACTCTTGAGTATGCCCTAATTAATTTTGGCTGGAAACCCAGAGTGAAACAGAGTAGTTTTGATGATTTCTGTGAAAGCTTTCAATGGGAAGGTTTGGGTTTACCAGTAAAACAGCATCAACTGTTTGCATATTTGTGACATATTTCTTTGCAATCATTTAGTTCCACTAAGACACTGAAAACTTGAATCAACTTTTCCTTATTGATGTTTTTAATAAATCATTCTCTTATTTCTACAAGGCATTAAAAAGGAAGAAAAAAATTGCTTGACTTCTAAGAATTAGAACAAATTCAACCTAGTATCAACTAAAAATAAGAGAGCAAGGGGGCAGCACCTGTGGCTCAAGGGGTAGGGCGCTGGCTCCATATACCGGGGGTGGCAGGTTCAAATCGGGCCCCAGGCAAAACTGCAAAATAAAAATAAAAATAAAAAAATAATAAAAAAAAAAAGAGAGCAAGGTTTCCACCATCTCGGATACTAGCAAAATGTTAAACTGGAATTGCTCCTACTTCCTGTAGGACTTCTATCAGAGCTCAACTGTCAGCTTTGAGTGTACAATTTATCTGTTTAGTTATGCAAATGTGTATGTGGTCCCTTTTTTCTTTTTTCTCCCCCCTTCCAAGCCTCACTAAACTATTACCCCTTATCCTATCATATCCATATTTGAGTCTGGGAGAAAGAAAAGGAGAGAAGAGAAGAGACGTAAAGTAGATAACATTTAAATTTATATTCTGCCCCAATGTTTAAGAGGAACTAAAGACACCAAGAATCTAAAAGCTTCTTTCCTTCTACCTCAACCACTACCTTCCCAAAGCAGATGACAAAGTACATTCATATGATCTGTAAACATTTATTGCCTGCCTGCTGTGTACCAGACCCTGGTACAGACCCTAACCCTAACCCGAACCCTAACCTTCAACCATCTCACCTCACATTTTGGGTTAGGAAATTTAACACAACAATTTAGAAATATTTGCCATGAATCAATAAACCTCAAGCATCAATAATTAAATTGGTTTGTAAAAGCACATACATTTTTTGCTGTCACTATACCCGTATGTGTACAACATAAAATACCAAAAAATTATTGTTCAAATTAGAGCAAATATTTGAGCAAGTCTGTTTGGCTTACAACAATGGTGACAAAAAAATATTTTTTTTGATATATATTCAGTATTTTGTTAAGCTGAAACCATGTGGAGACAGTTTCACAAGGAGCTGCCAAGTGTACATGTGGTAAAGGGACACTCTGTAAGTATCCAAGGATGTGACCAAAATGATGTTGTGTCATGATATCATTCTCTATCTAGGGCACACAGCAAAGCTACATGTCTCAGCTTTCCACGTGGATAGGTTGCCACCAGCAAAATTCTGATAAAGTATAGATAGAAATTACGGAAGTCACTTCCAGGTTTGGTCCTAAAACCTTTTGTTAAGTCCCCAGCTCTCTTCTTTTCCAATGACCACCGTGTCAGAGTTTATCTGCTGTGGCAGCCAGCTCACTTACCCCACTTAACGAAGAATAGGTGGAAAATAAGGAGGAGTGGTCTGGAAAATGTATGTCTTCTGATTGGGACAGCCAGACATTAGCTTTACAGAGTTGCCGGAACTGTGAAGCAGCTTTTTCTCATGTTGCTAGGAGAACAACAAAATCAAAGCTGGGCAAGTTAAATAGTAAATTAGAATAAAATGAGGCAGAAGAGGCACCCTCTACGGTCAATGGGAAGCAGAAAGACAGTGGTATTTCCAGGGAAAATTAAAGGAGCAGTTAAGGAGTTCAACAAGAAGTGATTTAGTCCCATGGGCAAGCAACCTGGGAAGTGGGGGAGCAGAGACATGACTTTTACACAAAATTACAGAAAACAAATGTCAAGAAAAAAGTTGAAGTGCTTAAATTAAAAAGTTTAGGAACTTTTGGAAGTTATGGCAACTAATGATGTTATGGATAAAGCAAATACAATTGTAATATCCCTCATTGAATTGATGGATATGATACACAGAAAACCACATTTGTTAGCATATGTACTTGGATTTTTATTTATTTATATATTTGCATTTACACATTATTTTTATTTCTATATGTGCATGCATACCTATTAGAATCTATTTGAGATTATTCCATTCCATTCATCTGTTGGTTAATGTTTTTCACCAAAACAAAACAAACTTTTTAAAAGCCTTAGTGGGCTCTATTTTGGAGATTATGAAAAAATATGTAGTATTTTGGAGATTATGAAAAAACACTTTACTGGAGAATATTTAGAAAGTATGAAAAAGTGTAAAGTATGTCCCACCACCTAGATAATATGTTATCATTTGTGTGAATGTGTATGCTAATTATATAAATACATGTGAGCCAAATTGAAAGCATACTTTTCATTCAGATTTGTGCCATGATTTTTTTTATCCTGTCATTTACTTGTTACTCAAAACTCTCTATTGAGTTTCCAGCTCAATAAGAGAAACATCAAAATCTATGTGCAATGGGCACACTGAGTTTTGGGGGTGCTCAGTTGCTGACTCCTTCAGCCAAAGAGACTGCCCAGTTGGGCCTGCAGCTGCCAGGAAACATACCTACTGATTCCAGGGTGTATTATAACATCATAATTTTCTGTATCTTCCATGACATGAAAAAGTTTAAAAAACACTATGGACTAACATCTTTTCTCTCAATGAATATTTTTGGGTATTTGTATTAAATTTGTTACCTATACTAATTATGATTTATTGTAAAACCATATTAGCTCTCTTTAACCTATTTCTATGTTTATTGCATTCCTTCATATACCATTCCTATACTTTGATTCATTTTTCATTTTGCTTGAGTTTATGATATTTTTTCCTCAGGCAGTGTGTAAAAGTGGCATATTTTTGAGCTCTTCTTTAGCAGAGAGCCTCTTAACTTTGCCTTAGCTCATTGAGTGATAACTTTGCTTGATATTTCTTAGGGGCAATCTGTTTCCCTGTCATCTTTTGTCATTAAGGGTAGTAGGAGAGACATCTAAGGACACTTTCTTGGTGGATAACCTCTCTTTCCTACTTAGAGGCATATAGCTGTTTTATTTTTAAAACTCAATTTTTTTTATTATATGGTTCTCTTTAAATCAAGTTTATCTAGGTTATTGAAGTCTCTTCAAATTCTAGGTTAATATTTATTGAGCTTGGAATTTTATTTCTTGTTATAACTATGATTAGTTCTGTCCATCTGTTCTGGTTTGTCCCTCTGGAATAGAATTAATTAATTAACTAGTTAGTTTTGCAAGTGTTTATTGAGTACCTACTACTACGTATCAAACCTTGTGTTAGGAACCAAGGTGTAGAGTGGATGTAACAATGAACAAAAGGGGATAGCTGCTTTCTTCATTGATTTTGCAAGCTTGAGAAAATGATCCACAACAATCGAGGAAAAACTCCTGACTCCCAGGAAAACGCATACGTATGATGCTTAGGTTGAGTATTCAATATTATTCTCTGCACTCGCAGCCTTCTTATTTTGTTTTATACCTCTATCATTATACTCTGCATCTATTCTACTCCCTTGGGTTTTTCTTCCACATCACTTTTTAAAGTCTCTGAAGTTTCATTTCAGCCTTCAATGAAAACTTCAATTTTACTCATATTTTGTGTTTCATACATGCTTTTATCTATTATAGCTATCTCCCCTTTGTCTCCTTTTCACTTCCTTCTCTTTTTTCTGTTCCAAATAATGCTAGTTGTTCCTTTACCGTAGAGACTATCTTCAACAATCTTCCTCCCAAAACTTTTAAAAATAATGAAGGTATAATTCACATACCATAAAATTCACCATTTGAAAGTATAAACTTCAGGAGTTTCTACTATATTCTTAGGGTTGTGTGACTGTCACTACTATCTACATCTGATTCCAGAACATTATTTTTATCCCTCAAAGGAAACCTCATGCCTGTAAACAGTCACTTTTAATCCCTACAACACCCCTAGCTTCTAGAAACTACCCACCAACTTCTGTCTCTATGGATTTGCCTATTCTGGACATTTAATATAAATAGAATTATATAGCAAGTGGCCTTTTGTGTATATTTTCAATATTCATTCATGTTGTAACATGAATCAGTACTTCACTCATTTTAATGATGGAATAATATTCCATTATTTGGATAGATGCCACATTCTGTATTTCCACTCATCAACTGAGGAACATTTAAATTGTTTCCACTTTGTGGCTATTTTGTAGAACTTGAAAAATGCTGTTATCAACGTTTGTGTACAAGTTTTTGCATGAACATAGATTTTCACTTTTCTGGATATATAGCTAAGAGTAAAATTCCTGGGTCCTATGATAAATCTACCTTTAAATTTTAAAGGAACTGCCAGACTTCACAGTCGCTACACTATTTCACACTCCTACCAGCAATGTATGTGGGTCCTAATTTCTTCACTTCCTCATCAGCACTAGTTATTTTCCCTTCTTTAATTTTTACCCATCTTAGTGTATATGAAGTGGCACCTCTCTGTGGTTGTGATTGAATTTCCCTAAGGCTTCATATATTATTGAGCATGCTTTATGTGCTTCCTGGCCATTTGTGTATCTTTGGAGGAATGTCTATTCAAATCTGTTGTCCATTTTTCAATTGGGTTTTTGTCTTTTTGTGTTGCGTTGTAGGAATTTTTTTTTCTTTTTTTTTTTTTTGAGACAGAGTCTTACTATGTCATCCAGGTAGAGTGCCATGGCGTCATAGCTCACAGCAACCTCAAACTCTTGAGTTCAAGTGATCCTCTTGCTTCAGCCTCCTGAGTAGCTGTGACTACAGGTGACTGCCACAATACCTGGCTAGTTTTTCTAAGTAGAGACAGAATCTTCTTGTTGATCAGGCTGTTCTTGTACTCCTGAGCTCAAGCAATGCATCCATCTCAGCCTCCCAGAATTCAAGGATTGAAGGCATGAGCCACTGCACCCTGTTGAGTTGTAGGAATTCTTTACACATTCTTGATACCAGAGCTTTATCTGATATATGACTTACAATATTTTCTTATGTCCTGTGGGTTGTTTTTTCACTTTCTTGATATTATCTTTTGATGTACAAAAATTTAGGTTTGGTAAAGTCAAATTTATATACATTTTTCTTTGTCTACTTGTACTTTTGAAGTCATATCTAAGAACTATAGCCCAATCCGAAAGCATAGAGATGTACATTTAGGTATTCTTCTAAATTTTATAGTTTTGGCTCTTGCATTTAAGTTTTTGAATCATTTAGAGTTAATTTTTGTATGTGATATGAAGTAGGAATTCAAGTTCATTCCTAGGTAATGGATATTCAGTTGTCCCAGCACCATGTGTTGAAAAGAATATTCATTTCCCATGGAGTGGTCTTGGCAACCTTGTTGAAAACCAGTTGACTGTACAGGTGTGGGTTTATTTCCAGACTCTTGGTGCTAGTCCATTGATCTGTACATCTATACTTTTTGCCAGTACCATACTATCTTGATCACTACAGCTTGGCAGTAAGTTTGGAAATTAGGAAGTATGAATTCTCCAACTTTGTTCTTCCTTTTCAAGACTGTCTTGGCTATTTTGGAACCCTCGCATTACTACATGTATAAAAAAAGTTTGTCTATTTCTTCAATAAATACAGTTATAATTTTGTTAGGCATTTTATTAAATCTGTACATCAATTTGGGGGTATTGTAATCTTAACAATATTAAGTCTTCCAATAAAGGAACTCTAATATAATACACTGTATTGTACTAAATAAAAAGATACTGTTTCACTTATTTAAGTGTTTAAGTATTTAAGTGTACTAAATAAAAAGATACTGTTTCACTTCAATTTCTTTCAACAAGATATTATAGTTTTTCATTTCATAATTCATCTACTTCTTTGGTTAAATTTATTTCTGATTTTTTTAATTCTGTTTAATTCTATTGAAAATGTCTCCAAACTTTTAATTTTGGAACATTTCAAACTTACAGAAAAGTAAAAAATAAATAGTACAATGGAGTCTCACATACCTTACCTCGATTCACCAACACTAACATTTTGAACATTTTATTTTCTTATGTTCACCCTCTTCTTCAGTTTCTCCCTCCCATTCTATTTTCTTTCCTTGAAAAAATGTTTCTAAATTTCAAAAAACTGACTTACAAATCAGTATTTTATATAATAACCTTTATATTATCTGCAGACTTCATATTTTTAAGAGAATAATATTTCAGTAATGCTACTCATCATTTACATAATTCCCTTAACTGAACATTATAATTTTGAATTCTGATTATAGTTGTGTGGGCACAAAAGACAAAGATGGCTAATAACATCTCTAACTGTCAGGATAAATTAGTTTCTATTGTCACATATTCCAGTGGCATGCATCCTGTGGCAAGACAACAAATGTCCACAAATACAAGGGAAGACTTCTGTGGTACTTCCACAGGTGCCACTTAATTGTGGCTGTACCATTTTATGGGAGCCCAAAGGACAAATAAAGACTCCTTCAGATAAAATCATGTAGTTTTGTTTATTCATTTATTCATCTAAAAAATATAGTTTGAATGCATCTTATTACCAGGTGTGGTGCCAAGTACTGGGGATACATAATAAAACAATTCTGGTCCATGTCCTAATGGAAGTTACAGGTTGGAGTGTTTATAGATTGTAAAAAAATAAACAGAAAATTCAAGTCATAATTCCTTAGTAATTATTTTGATGAAACTCTAAAAACAAAAAGTATTTTTTAACTCTTTTCAGAATAAACCCTTATGTGTATTGTAGTAAATCTTCCTTCCTTCCTTCCTTCCTTCCTTCCTTCCTTCCTTCCTTCCTTCCTTCCTTCCTTTTTTCTCTCTCTCTTTCTTTCTCTATTGATCACACTTGGTGGGGATATTTGTATGTTTTAGGGCAGAAATATTAATGTATTTGATTACAAGGTACTGTCCCAGATTCTTTCTAAAAGAAAAATAAAAGCCTAAATTCTGAAATACACATGGCATCATTGGTTTCAGGTAAAGGGAATAAAAGAGAGTACCTGGAATACAGGATATTTAAATGACAGCTGTTATGAAAGAAATTATCAGGGTGCAGTGGTAGCCAATAGTGAGGGGGATGGTTGAGGAGAAATTGAATCTATTTGAAAGTAAAGGCCTCAGACTGTGGAATGTGTAAACTAACACCTAAAAATGGAAGAAACCAGCCACAGGGAGTTGAGGGTAGAAGATGGTGCAGAATATTATAGACAAAGAGAAAACAAATATAACTTCTCTGAGAAGGGCAAAGAAGGCCTTTTCTGGCTGGAATGTAATAGCTCTTACTAATTTGGAAAATCCATTCATAAACATAGGTCTATCTGCACACACACCACCTTCACCCGGTTCCCTGCAACAAACTCTTTACATGAGAATATTCCCTTCTTAGCTATTAAGTGAGAACACACAGATTTAAGGCTCAGGCATCTCCCCTTCCTGCAGAAGATATGTTCTAGCAGAGACTTCCATGACTGGTTGGAAAAATCTTAGTACACTATAAGCATCCTACTCTGCTTGGATCTTTTGTCAGACAAAGTATTGTCTCTCTGCCCAGATAGTTAATTCCCACTAAAGATGAGCCTTACAAAAATGACTTGACCAACAGCTGCAATATTCCAAGAGACCAAATTCTGCCTCATAGAGAACTTCCTTCATAGGCACATTCTCAGACCCTCTCTGTAAATACAGTAATTTCCTTGAGGCCAAACAGAACAATTTTGTGTTTGTATTATGCTAAATTCATATAAATTGATCTAACTTCATAATGAAATAACAAGACTCGTAACTTAAGACAAAACCACCATTGATCAACAGAGAGGTACCAATCTCCCTTCATTGCACCATGGAAGTACCTCCCAGCCAGGCATGATTTTATTTATAGATAGATAGATAGATAGATAGATAGATAGATAGATAGATAGATAGAGTCTCTGTTGTCCTGGGTAGAATACCATGACATCATCATAGCTTACAGGAACCTCAAACTCCTGGGTTCAAGAGATCTTCTTGCCTCAGCCTCCTGAGTCCCTGGGACTATAAATAGGCATGTGCCACCACTCCTGGTTAATTTTTCTATTTTTAGTAGAGATGGGGGTCTCACTCCTGCTTGGGCTAATCTTGAACTCCTGAGCTCAAGCAATCCACCTGCATCGGACTCCCGGAGTGCTGGGATTACAGATATGAGCCACAGCACCCATCTATCTTAATTAATTTCTTTCTTTTTTTTTTTTCTTCAACCTCCCGAGTAGCTGGGACTACAGGCACCTGCCACAATGACCGGCTATCTTTCTGTTGCAGTTTGGCCAGCATATAATGCCAATTTTACCACCCACCATGCATTCAACTCTCCCAAAAACTTAAGTGGGGGGAAAAAGACTGCTAGGCTAGCATTTTTTTATGGTTATAGAAAAAAAAAATTTCCCTCAACATCTATGCGTCTAAAGCAGCATTTATGTGATGCCAGACACTGGATTGAGAAGAAAAATCTGTTATCTGAATGTGTGATCCCATAACATCTATATCAGCATGGAAAAGAGCTGGTAATGGCCAGATGTTTGGCGTTTCATTTGATTGATTATTTTCAAATTATTTTCTACCCCAACACACCTGAGGGTTACAACAGCTCCCCTATCAGTTAAAATAATTCTCCAGGGGGGAAGGGATCTGTTCAGCTCTGAATAAAGGAAGGGGGTTGGAAAAAGTCCCTCAGGTGACTCCAGTATGTCTCCCTAGGGGACCATCATGTGGCAAAGACTAAATAGAAATGAGGCGTTTTATGAGTGACTGTTTCAGTGGCATCACACTGAAAACGACATCATCAATTATGGTATTTAAGTCCTTCATTTGCAAAGATGAAAATTCTAGACTTATTTTAAAAGTAGGTTTATACAGGCAAATTGAGATAGAAAACAAGCTAAGAGTGACCTAGGGGAACTGATCAACTTCGATGATGGTGTGAGAATATTGAGACAAAATTGCTAGCCTCACCTTACTTCTATGTAATCAGTTTGGGGGTGAAGGACTGTTTATTTAAGCAAGAAATCATTTCAGCCATTTTCTTTTTCTTTCCTTTTCTTTCTTTTTTTTTTTTTTTAACTTCCTGGTTAATTCATTAAATATGCATTTTGATGCAGCTACTTTCTGCAGAATATTCATCTTCATTGTACAACTTTACATTGTATAACCCTGATAGTTGCCAGTATCTTGGGAATTAAAAACTAATGAGTTGCTTTCAAAAATCAGTCCAATAAATGCATTTCTGCCTTAGACATATGAAACTAAAGCCAGTTTCAAAGTGGATGTCTCTTTATGGAATTTTTTTAAAGCCATTCCATAAATAAACTATACTTCCCTGTTCCTATGTTTGTATAAATACATATTATGTACATGTATCTTACATGCCCATGATAGGCAGACACACACAATTTAACCATATTAAATCAAAGATTAATGTTCAGAATTAGGTGACTAATATACCATATGAGCTTGATCATTTAATTAATATCAAATGTTCAAACATAAAAGAACTCTTATCCTCACTTTAACATATAATTTACCTAGACAATTAAGAAAGATGGAATCACAGAAGTATAATATGCTTATAACTCTGTTTCTTTCACCTTGATTAATTGTTTTGTTCCTGACCATGCCTGGGTGGATTCCCAATTTCTGAGGTCCCACTACACATACATCCAAATGAGGTTTTTCTTATTTCCCGTGACTCGGAAGAAAAATGGGCATAGCCACTGTCAGTTAGCTCCAGAAGTGACCTTGATAACTTAAAGTTGCAAAACCTCCCTCCAAACTTTTGTGATAGGCACAACTCTGTTATATGCCTAATGAGAAGGCAAAAGATTTTCCAACAATTATTCCTCAGAAAGGAGAGGGCCACCTTGTATTTGAGGCATTAATGAACTTTTTCATTTCCAAGCATCTTACTCTCAATTGCTTCATTTTAAAAAGTAACTTATTGGTTCGGGGGTGAAAAGCAGCCCTAAATGACCAATTAATATTGCTGATAGACAAGACAAAATAAAATAAGTCAAAAAAATCTAACACAGGTTAGCAATTATTCTAGTAGAATATACTACAAATATACCACAATTACAACTATTGGTTGACATGTCTTTTAAAGATTACTTAAGAATTGGCATCATGGTTTGGAATAATATTTTTAGCAACACTATCAAATATAAATTTCAAGATGTTATATCTCATGCAGCTTAGAAGATAGTGCTGCAAGCAAAACCACTATAAAACTAACTCTTTAATGACAACTGAGGCTCAGTGGTGACAAAGATGCTGAAATCAAAGATTTGAAGGAAGAGTTTGAATAAGACTGGCATGAAATGTTAGGATAGACAAAGTATTTTTAATTATTAATTTATTTATTTTTAGATACAGAGTGTCCCTCTGTTGTCCAGGCTGGAGTGCAGGGGCATGATCATAGCTAACTGTGGCCCTACCTCAAGGGCTCAAGAGATCTTCCTGCCTCAGCCTCCTAAGTTGCTGGGACTACAGGCTTGGCTTTTTTATTTTTTGTAGAGATTAGATTCCTATAAATTTCCCACACTGGTCACAAACCCCTGGCCTCAGGTAATCCGCCCATCTTGGCTTCTCAAAGTGCTGGGGTAGCAGGCATGAGCCACCATGCCTGGCCTTATTTTTTAAATGGGTGTATTATTTTACATACATATGAATCTCTAAAGTAAATTATATAAGTAGACATTTGACTATTTCTAGTGTATGTCAACATTATTTATTCAAGTTGAATAAATTATCTTTTAAATCTTAACAGTGAAACAAATTTAACAATGTTTTAAGTCATTATAGTCACAAGATAATGTATTTAGTCACTGGAAATTTTAATGTTCATAATATGAAATTGTTTCTGTAGTAAAGTGTCCAGAGTTAAAAAATAAAATACCTAGTAAAATTTAAATTTCAGATAAATTATGAATATTCCTTAGTATAAGTATATCTCATCCAACATATGGGACATACTTATACTTAAAAAAAAATCACTTGTTTATTCAAATTTTAAAAAGGGTCCTATATTTTACCTCACCACTTTTTCCTGGAGTGAATTAATAATTTCCTTTTTTATGTTGCAAAGGAATCAGTGGGAGAAATTGTTAGTAAGGTTTTCTGTATGCAAATTTGGAGGTAGGCCTATTTTCTTGATTCCCAAACACTGAAAATGGGAGCAAATCCAGCCCATCCTGTTGACTCCATACTTAACAGATTCTGTCCCAAATAAACCCTTTCTGTGTCTTCATGTTGTTTTCTCTCCCACAGCTGATATTTCTATGTTTTACTTTCACTCTATAGAGCTATTTCAGACAGAAATTGAATGAAGGATGCCATATCAAACAGGGCAACGTCATGCGGGATGCTGGAAAGAATTGTTTAGGGGGCTGCACATTATTCTAGTGATGAGAAATACTCAGTTCATCGGGGAGACATTCCTGTAAGACGTATTCCAGAGACATATAAGAAAATAATAAAATCTGAAATTCTTCTTATCTTCTTACCAGCCTTCAAAATAAGGTTTTATAAAACAGGTAACTCATAGGACCTGGTGTTATTTCTGCATGACATTAGCGCCCATTACTGTTCTGCATACATTATAAACATTACACAAGGGTCATCATGAACCCTGCAGCGCAAATTTTCATAAGACAATTTATTCCTACCTAGTGGGCACTTAAACCTCCTTTGTGTATCAGAGCAAAGTGTGTTCCAGCAATAAATAGCAGAGAAAGCACTATCCTGTCTCTTTTTTCCCCCACAAGTGAAGACCTTGGTGAATAGACTAATTCTTCTCCTCTTTTCAACCATCGACCGGATGCCCTGGCACTATTATAAAAGTCACACTACTCTAGATAGTCTGTTATTGGTTAACTAGACAAAGACCAACAGGTCGGGTGACCTATTTTTGCTTTTTGACAGTACAAGTCAAAGTACTTAACTTCAATCACAATCTCATTTACAAACCCCCCAAAATAAAAAGCATGACAGTGAACACTAATATGATGGTAATTTCATATTGTTTCTGCTTATGAATTTGTCTTTCCCTTATTAATCATCCAATAAAGTACTGACACTGCAGAATCCTGACGTGGCTCAACAAACCATGGACTAAGGACAGCAGCACCCTAAAGGAAGAGACTACAGCCAAACTGGAGAAGCGCAAAGCTTTTATTAACACCAGAGGCCCATTAGAGGGCTCTCTGTTCACCTTCAGTGGAGCAATAAATGAAGAGAGTTCCACCGGAGAGGACTCCTACTGTCTTTGTGCTGGTAATGCACAGCCAAGCTGTAGTCATGTTGTAACGCTTGTAAGAAACAGATGTTCCTTCCCTGACAAATCTCCTTTCTTGATTTATTATTCATTTGCTCAAATCACAATGGAAAGTCTTTGGCCCATTAATTAAATTCCAAGCAAAATAAAATTTGCAGCAGAACTCATTACTGGTAAATGACTTTGACACTTCATCAGATTTGAAGGTAAAATAGGCGACTTTAGGAAGTTAAAGGTGGAGGGAGCCCAGGCCTTTTCTGCAACCACTGCAAGATGATAAAGATTGTGATGAAATTTTTATGTTAAGTACTGATCTTGGAAAGTTCAATTTTCTCCCCCACCCCATCTGCCCCCACCCCATCTCTGTCCCTACCACAATCTACTTTCTGGCTTCTTGTAAAAGAAGGTCTGAAGGGGACAGTTGATTTTCAAATATGTTTATGTATGTATGTAACATATCTTGTTCCAAACACCAAAGTGCATATTTTCTTCAGGATGCAGAGAACCTGGGTACATTGTGCTTTTGATGTATTACCTTTTGAATAAAGGTCCAAGGGAAATCTAATAGCCGTGAACTGTAGCATAATAAAGGAATTAAAACTAGGACTTGAGAATGGAGCAGAGGGAATTTTGACATCCCGATCCAAACATTCAGAAATATTATCTAAAGCGAAGCAAAAATGTTCTAATGTATGACTAACCAAATCACAAGCCACCCCAAAGGGGAGAAGATAAATGCTTTCAGAGCAAGGGCACAACTCATGGTTTTCATCCAAAATAGAATACGTATTGAAATCAGAATTTGGACAATGTGAGAAATGTTGTTTGTTTGGTTGAAAGTGGGATTCTATTTCTGTTTATGCCATACCAGTTTTTGAGTCTTATTAACAATATCTATCTTGTCCCAATGAGTCAAATATATTGCCCCCGCATGCAATTGCATGTTGTGATACTTTTCTCTTGCAGTTATTTATATGCCAAAGGGATCAAAGATGAAGGTCTTTTATTTTTTGAAAAACATTACACCTTGAATCTAACTACTGGATGAAGAAATACTTAGCAAATATGATCTCAGAAAAGCCTGTCTTGAGGATGAGACAAAAATATATTTTAATCACTTGAATCCAATGATCCATTTTTAAAATATGGAGCATGTTGTATGGTGAAAACCCACCATACAGTATTAAGTGGCTCTGCCATTCACTTGAAGCAAACTTCTTGCTATGATGTTTATGAGAAAATATAAGGAGATGAAAAATATAAGAAGATGGTGGCAAAGCTGAAGCAAAAAACTGTTCTTGTCATTTCTGGGTCATGATCCCTAGTTGATTAAAATTAAGATGAAATACCAGACACAGGTTAAGTTTTTCAGTGAACATCAAGGTACTTAATAAATAATCCCAAGCAACATCCTTGAAATACAAGCACTTTTAATGAAAGATTTGTGATAATTCAGGAAGTCAGTGCGGAATCCTTTTATTCTGTGTCAAACAGCATTTGTTATACAAATGTGAAAACACCAAGGGTAACAACATATTTAGGAAAATTGTGTATGTTATCTGAAAATATTGAAAACATGTTTATATTTTGTTTTTATCAAAAATCTAAGCAGGTTCACAAGGCTTCCAACCTCAAAGAATAACAAAAATATATTTCATATATCCTTAAAAGGAACAGTTCCATTTGTAGTGAAACATTTTTCTCATTAATACAAGACAGCCCTTGTCTCAGCTGTCTTAATTAGGCTCTCTGTCTTTAATTTTAATGCTTTCTACTTCTTTAGAGAACTAAAAATACAAGAAACAAAGAAACCCATATGTGAAAATAATGCACTGAAAGACAGAAAAGAGGCTTCTGCATACCACAGAGCCAAGAGTTAGTGTTATGAAGTCTGAAGGACGCTGGAGTCTAGTCCTTGGTTCTGCCAAGACTGGCAGCTGTTGTCCTGACCAAATGAAGGATACTCTGATCTAATGCTGAATAACATGGAACTCTAGAAGGGTAAGGAAGTTATAAATTGTGAATCTAAATCAGATTTTTAATTTAACAAACATTCCTGAGCCTTTCTATTAAATAGGTCACAGCCTACCAAAGTAGTCACCTTACTTGGTTACATATTTATTCTAATGGCACTGTTCTTGCTCAAAATTTTCTATAACTCTGTATGAAATGTCTTGAGGATCAGTATCATTAATTGAGCATCATTTTGTTTTTAGATCATGGGTGATACTATACCACTAATGATCAAATTTTCTCCCCAATTTTACTTTTATGGGACACTTGACTATTTCCAAAAAGTAAGCCCCTTCTCAAAAAGAAAAAAAAAAAAAAAGAAAGAAAGAAAATTGATTTGCCATTAATGAGGATATTCTCAGGTCCTCAAAATTATTTTTAAAAGGGAGTTATAATTTTTTTTCAAGCAAAGACTGCATTAATGGAATGTATGTGTAATAATGTGGAGTTTCCCAAGGTGACAACTTTAGGGGGGGCACCACACTTTGGATGAACTAGTTCTAGCTTGTTAGCTAAAATATCATTTTATAAATATTCAAAAGCTCCCCCGTTTTTATTCTAATAGTACTGAAAGTGGAGGCAGGAATATAATAATATCACAGACCCCTTCGGCATCTATTTTTGTACCTTGAAATAAAAAAAAAGTCATCAAATCCTTAAAGGTGCTTATCTCTCCTTTGAACATTGTAAATAAGAGTACTAAGAGAATAGACTTTATTAGTTCTGCTTAAATGAAGTGGTAGGTGTTTGGCATCTAAATTATCCCGGAAAAATGATTAGTGTTGAAGCAATTGACAAGAAAAGTACAGATCGCAATACAACAATGACTGTACAAAATGGAATGAAAAACTTGAAGAATATCAGGATCCAAAGGTTAGTAAAAGAAATGGCAAGACCTCTCAGGGAAAATCAGTTGAACAGAAGTTCCCTTTTTAAGAAAAGGAGAAGGCAGAGGAGGAACAAGAGGAGGAAGTCATAGTAGTGGATTTTTTTCTTCAGTTTATTAGTAAAAGAGAAGTCACAGGTGCCACGTACAAAAAAGGAGAGAAAGACTGTCTTCCAGTGGAGGAAAAACAATAATATCAAGGTTTGCTGGCCTGATCACACTTCAGTGGTACCATAGTAGCCTGTTTTGGCTGAATGATTTAGTTACTTAAAACAGTGGGCTACAGTGAATCATTAGAAGTTTTATTTTCTCATTTCCTCCCATGACTTAGGACTCCACTTGCACCTTCGCACAGCCTCCTTGGAAACAAGCTTGTACGAGTCAGGTACATGGCTCATTACAAATCCATGCATTTCACACCAAAAGTAATTTCAAAGGGTAATTCAAAGGATATTCTATCCATTTTATAGATACCTGCTTTGAAGAAAAGCAGATTAATCTATGCTGCGTATGAGAACAGAATATGTGTGTAAATACCATACTGTGGGAGTTTAGGTACTTGTTTGAGGGAAAAAAAATGACTAATAACTTCTGCATAATCAATGCTTCCCTATCATGCAAATAAAATACTAAAACTAGGAAACAGCATATATTCTCCAAGTGGAAATCTAATCGAGTTACTGGAATGAAAAAAAAAAAGCCTATACAAATTCTTAGAGAATACTGTTATAACTGTTCCATATCAACATCTAGAATAAAATTAAATTTAAAGTTTTGTGCATTTCTTGTTTAATACTTCGAGGGCACATATAGTAGCCAAAATTCTAGTTATCTTCCCTCAACAGCGTATCCAGTTAGGTGGCACTTCTGTTTATAAGAGCAGCCCAGACCCAAAGAGTACCAGTTTATTCTAAATCATTTCATGCTGAGATGCCGAGGGAGAGCTCCCCTGAGACGCTGATGACTGCCAAGGTAGCAGAAGCATCCATGGAACACCAGCGGGTCAGGTCTGAAGAGCCTGGAAGCTCACTGAGACACTGATGACTGGCAAGGTAGCAGAAGCATCCATGGAACACCAGCGAGTCAGGTCTGAAGAGCCTGGAAGCTCCCCTGAGACACTGATGACTGGCAAGGTAGCAGAAGCATCCATGGAGCACCAGCGAGTCAGGTCTGAAGAGCCTGGAAGCTCACTGAGACACTGATGACTGGCAAGGTAGCAGAAGCATCCATGGAGCACCAGCGAGTCAAGTCTAAAGAACCTAGAAGCTCAGTGCTGAAAACAGCAGACTGGTCACCTCTTTATGGCATCTCTGCCTCAGAGGGGTCACAGTTCAAAATATTGGAGAAAGAGCAAAATATAATCTTTTCTCTCTGGCCCGCAAGGACTTCTTCATTTTTTTCTTCCCTCTTATTTTTCCACTCTCATTGCTACATGCCTTTGGTTAAATCAACGTATATAATAGGCTAACATGAGCACTAAGAGAAGAGAGCACTGGCCCTGGAATGTAATGGAGAGAAGCCTGATTTACAAACCGACGACTCTTCTCAGTAACCAGCCCTCTACATAGAGTTGGCTGTCACTGGGCCCAGGCTTCTTAGTAATCAGCCCTCATACAGAGTTAAGCTGTCACCAGGACCAGGCTTCTTAGTAACTAGCTCTCCATACAGAGTTTGCTGTAGCTGGAAATTTTTTTAATGACTCCTAGAAAATGGGCAGTGCACTTGGAATCAGAAAACCAATACTTGAGTCCCAGCGAGTTGTGTTATTTGGGATCCTAGAGGAGAAGGCAGTATAGTATAAAGGAAAAGCATAGGTGTTGGAATTACAAAAACTTGAGTTTCGCTCTCAGCTCAGCCTCTGACCAGTTATGGGACTTTGGAGAAAGTCCTTAATATATGTGGGGATCTGTTTTCTTGTCTGCAAAGAGAGATTGAGAATTGTTGGAAAGAGTAGCTGTAAAACCTTGGGTAAGTAAGTCCCAGTCTCCTCATCTATAAAGCATCAAGTTTGTAATCCTAAATCTCCTCCTGACCTAACATGCTAGGATTTTGCACATTATTTTGAATTGATTTCAACTCTTGTTTCAGACTTTGGACTATATACTTAGGAATGAGAAATTTCATAGCAACATAAAATCAACTTCTGATTGAGTGTTATGTATGAGCTCAATGAGAAAGATGTTTTATACATATATTTTCTACTCTTTCCTGCAATTCTCAATCTCTCTTTGCAGATAAGAAAACAGATCCCCAAATATATTAAGGACTTTCTCCAAAGTCACATAACTGTTAAGAGGCTGAGCTGAGAGTGAGACCCAAGTTTTTGTAATTCCAACACCCTCGCTTTTCCTTTATACTATACTGCCTTCTCCTCTAGGATCCCAAATAACACATCTCTGACAAGCCCAACAGGAGTGTTTTTGCAGGGAGGAAAAATTGAAGATGAGTTTTGAACATACCCTAAGGAATAAAGGTGAAAATTTAGCACAGGCAACTACATACACCCATGTGCACCCACCTGGCACAAACAACTGTGGAAGTCCTTTTAAGTTAGAATATTAGAAGAAAAGATTGCCCTCCTAACATTGAAATACTTCCCAGGAAGGAATTTAAATACAGCTTAAATCAGTCCACAAGACCAATTGTTCATTTATTTGGTTCAACAAACATTTCTTGAGCATTTGCTAAGTGTTAGGTTTGATGCAAGGCCCTGGGGATACACAGCCTCTGTCCTTGGAGAAGGCTTCTTAGAGAGATCTTAATGATTGCAAGGAAACACTGGCTCATGGTACATGGTGTAGGCTGCAGAGAAGTCTGTAGGAAGGAGAAGCTTCCAATCCAACCTGGATTAGATGTCAAGATGGTATAATACAAAAACTGAAACTTGAGGAATCCATACAAGAGGATGTGCATTGGGTGGGAGAACAAAGAGATGAGAGGTTTCTTGGGCTGAAGAAACCACACATTGGAATGGCAGGAGGGTCTACAGAGGAGACTGTCCTTGGATGATAGGTTGCATATGGAACATAGTGGATAACGAGGCTGGAGAAGTGGGAATGGGCAGATCATGACAGTCTGTAAAGACTTAGTAAAAAAAAAAAAAAGACTTGATGTTGTCCTCAAGGCAAATTGATCTATGAAAGAATTTTAATATTAAAAAGTAACATGATGAGATTTTGCATAGAAAACTGACCATGGAGGTGTATGAAGGACCTGCTAGAATAAGGCAGGGAACAAGGCAAAAATGAAACAAAGATCAAAGAGACATGACTGAAGCCCTCAAAAGAGATGTTCAGGGTTGGGCATCTAGAACACAGAGATAGAAAGCTATAAAAAAGCTGTTGGCAGGGTGGCGCCTGTGGCTCAGCGGGTGGAGCACTGGTCCCATATACTGAGGATGTTGGGTTCAAATCCAGCCACGGCCAAACTGCAACAAAAATAGCCAAGCGTTGTGGCGGGTGCCTGTGGTCCCAGCTACTCAGAGGCTGAGGCAAGAGAATCTGAGCCCAAGAGTTGGATGTTGCTGTGAGCTGTGTGACATCACAGCACTCTACTGAGGGTGATAAAGTGAGACTCTGTCTCTAAAAAAAAAAAAGAAAAGTAAAAACAGAAAAAAAAAAAGCTGTTGGCAAAATAGGGCCCCATACTCAGAAGAGCCCCGGCTTGGTCAGTGCTCTGCTGTTGGTGTCTTGTGTTTTGTAGGTGAAATCTGATGGACAATGCAGCCTGAGAGTGAGCAGAGAACATATACACAATGTGTGTGTCTGCTGTTCCTCAACATCCCATTTGCCTGTAGTGTTTGCTGAACTCTGTGAGTATGACTTTCAGAGGACTCATGATGTGTTAGAGTTGAGAAAGATGCAAAGCAAATGCAAGATCAGTTTGTTACATCTATAACTGAGTGAGCAGGGTCATCGACCACCACAAGAATCTGCTTTTCATTTGAGCCAGAAATGGTTCAAACCCAGAAAGAAGGCAATGACATTCATGAGTGACTCTATCACAACCTTGCCTGAGTTACTTCCTTTTATTCACCTGAAGGTGAAATACTCACCAAATACTTGCATACTAGAGGTGAAAATGATGACTCTGAAGAATAGAGAAAGTGGAAAAGAGAGCTCACCATACAGTTTGGGGTTTTTTCCAGCTCAGGGTATAGCCTCACTTCTCAGTAAGCCAAAGGCAGAGAGTGTTAATAGCATATGTTTGTATCAAGAAATGAACTGAAAACAGTTGAGCTTCTTTTGTGCAATGTTTCCACTGCTCTGGTGAGAAGGAAAGACACACAGTATATAGGAGTTTGTTCCGTGATGAGATGTTAAGATACAGCATTTAGGAAGATTATAGCAATTTGACAGAGTAATTCTATGTATTTTGAATCTAGTAATGAAAATATTTGAGCTTGTATTTTGTAGACATTTGGGTTTTTAAATTCCTTTCCCACCAATTCATTTTTTATTCTATTTAAAAATATATATCATATCACAACAGGCTGGAAATTAAAACAACCAACCAACAAACACCTGTTCTTTCTTGACAGTTTGAGAGTCCAGATGAAAGGGCGCCTGCCACAGTCTAGATTGAACACACTGTGTCCCTGAACTGCTTTTGTTTATAGACATATTATTCTATTTTTGCAGGGGATGAGATCGTTTGGGGAACAGATGTTTAATTCTTTCTAGAAACAGTGACAAGGGGGGTTCTATTATTGCACAGCTACTTCTGGAAGGATCTCTCCCACAACAATCAAGAATGTCTCTGGCTTGGCACCCGTAGCGCAGTTGTTATGGTACCACCAGAGGCTGGTGGGTTCGAGCCTGGCCTGGGCCAGCTAAACAATGACAATTGCAACAAAAAAAAATAGCCAGGCATTATGGCGAGCACCTGTAGTTCCAGCTACTTGGGAGGCTGAAATAAGAGAATCACTTAAGCCCAAGAGTTGGAGGTTGCTGTGAGGTGTGATGCCACGGTACTCTACCAAGGGCAACATAATAAGACTCTGTCTTGGAAAAAAAAAAAGTCCCTGGTTAACCACAACTTCCTTTCTTGCTATCTTTTCCTCCTTAATTTGCCCACTCCCCACAAATCTGGACCCATGGAGCCCCCATCCTTTGCTGTCTGCCCAGGTACCCAGCCACCTTCAGCTGTCCTCGGTGTATGAAGGACACACTCCTTCCTTATTTTGTCCTCCATCTGGATTTTCCAAGTTCAGTGGTTTTCAAACGTGGTTGCCTGTCACAATCACGGGGGGAATTTTTAAAAAAGTAATTTTTTGGAATGTCACTCTCAGTCTTTTCCTATTATTGTTCTGGAATAGGCCTCAGGATATAGTATTTTTTAAAATCCCCCCTGGAGATTCTAATGGCCATGTTCACTCCTGACCCCTGGAAAATTCTCAGTTTATTTCCTCTGCTTTGACCTTTGGGCTGCAGAACATAATAAAGAGTCACAAAATGGACCAATTAATTCCATTCCTAACAGGTAAATGACTCCCCTATGTCATTGGGGTTGCTGGCCATCTCTCCCCTTGCTTGTAGCCAATGGATGACTTTCAGAAGAAAGGTTGCTTATTGCAAAGAAGTCCGTTCCAGCAGGACTGCCTGAGGGACGTGACTCTGCTGCTTCCTGGCTGTGTGACCTCGGACAGTATCTCAGTTTCCTCATTGGTGAAATGGAAATGATAATGACACTGAAGAGTGTTAAAAAGATTTAATAAGCTAATGCAGTCATGCACCACGTAAGGACGTTTTGGTTAAGGGAGGACTTTCGTATCTGACGTGTTCTGGGCTGTACCATCTAGGCTTACATGAGCACAGTCTATGATGTTCACGTGATGGTTAACTGCCTAATGACATATTTCTCAGAATCTGTCACTGTCGTTGAACAAAGCATAACTGTATAGGTAAAGCACTGTTATGAGAGTTTAGACATAATAAGCATTGTATAAATGCTTGTTTAAATCATAACAAATCGGATTTCTACAGTACCTCCTGACGTATCCTCAGCTACCCTCCTCTCTATCCTCAGCTTCCCTCCTCTCTATCCTCAGCTGCCCTCCTCTCTTCGCTTAACTTCGTTTCGTATTTTATTGATAGCCCTTGACATGAGCCGCCCTGTTTTCCCTTCTGTTTAAGCATTTCCTTGTAACGTTACCCCTTCTTTTCCTCCTTCTGGCCAGTCCCTGAGATAGACACATCTTGGGTCTTTTCATAGTCCACCCCCTCATGCATTTGTCTCCTTCCCCCATTGCCCGCTCAGAACTTGTCACCCCTCTCTCTTCTTTGTGACTGGACATTAGTCTCCTCATAAAACATGCTCAGATCTCTTCTCTCTCAAAACCTTACTTCCACTCTGTTTGCTGGTCAAATTCTCATTTTTCTTTCCTTTCTCTGCCAAGCTTCTTTTAGAACACTTTCTGAACGTTTTTCCCTGAACAACTCTTCTCAGCTTGTTCAGCCTTTACACATCACTTTGTCTTTGTAAACCTACCACTTCCCAAGAACCCACTTGGTTTAGTGGGTTTATTCCCCTCCATTATTCTGCTGCTTCTCTCCGATGTTGAATGTACTGTCGTCCTCCTCTTACTTAAGCATCTCTTCTTCCCTGACTCTCATAACGTCCTACACTCTGCTTCTCACTTACCTCTGTCTTCCATTTCTAATTTGCTGATATATTTCCCTTGGCCTACATGCTAATGTAGTTTTCCTTAAAGATCTGAGTTAGACTCTGATCTTTTTTCTTTATTCTCTCTCCCTTGACGACTTCATTTAATTTCTTGATTTCTCCATGCAGATGAAATAGAATTCTCTCTCCATCCTAGCCTGTATACTTTCAACCACCAGCTGGGCATTACTAGCTTACTATCACAAATACATCTCAGACTCATTATGTGTAAAACTCAAATAACCACTTTCCCTCTCTGAGGCTCCTGTGTTTATGAAATACATTGCCTTCCTGATGGTTAAAGCAGTCTTGAAATGTCAGTGCTAGCTAGCACGACTTTCCTCTCCCCAGTTTTGTCTGCCTGCATGCCAGAACGAAGTCTATCAATTCTATCTCTGCTCTCCTCTTTCCATTCTCACTGATAAAACCAGATTTCAGAACGTTGTTACCTCTCAGGAGAGCTACTGCACTACCCTTGACTCTGTTTCTGGTTTTCCCATCTCTAATTCATCTTGGACAATGCTGGCACAGAGATCTGATTATGTCATGTTTCAAAAGCTTCAAAGGATACCTATTGCCTAAAAAGTAAAGAATTCATGCCTTAACCCCATATTTGAGGTCTTCTGTAATTTAGTCTCAACCCACTTTCCAGTATCCTGCGCTAGAATCTAACCACCTACTCAGTACTCAATGTCCATGTGTTTACCTCTGTTTCATCCTTCTGCACCCTCCACAAAACTCAATTTACCTGACTATGCTCAAACCCTGCCTGTTTTTCAGTGTGGGTGGTTTGAATGAAATTTAGAAATGAGGCCAGAAGCTTGATCTGCATAGATCAGGGTGGTTTGGCAAATGTAGATGGAAAAGTAGACCAACTTACTTCAGATCTTCATGATGATAAGAGTATGGTAGTCTACAGGGCCACTCAGCCTGGATTCATGAATTGGTCTGTGCTCTAAAGAAGGTCAAGAAGTTACCAGGGTGAATAATGACTATAGATGCTAAGAACTTATCTACAACATAAACAGCCTAAAGTGACAATAATAGCATGTGGATAGCTGAAAAGTGAACACATGCAAACATAAAACACACAATCGCTAATGTTAGGATTTAATCATTTCAAATAAACTAAAAGACATAGAAGAATATTTGAGACTTCATGTCCAACGGATGGTATTATGTTATGGGGTAGACAAAATGATAGAAATAGAATAAGCTGAGTCTTATTCCAGCTTTTTCTCTTTCTCCTGGATCCTCTGATATATAATGTCTTTCTTTGGAGCCTCATTATCTCTATATAGGGTTAGCCAAATAGTTGAAGAATTCCTACCCCAAATACAGGTCTCCCTGTCTGTCCTCTCCTGCACCCAGTCCTCTGCCACAAGCCACACATGTGGAAAATTTATTTCCAAGAACCATACTTCTTTTGGAATAAACATGTATTCTGATTATACAATGCCTTTATTTTTCTGTTGATAAGGTGAGTTTTTCAAAGGATTTCGTGTTACTTTAATTTTGCTAATGAAATGTCATCTAAATATCCAAACGGTCAAATATATAGAACACTGGGGTTAGACGTGGAAAGGGGGAAAAAAAAAAACAAGACAAAATTCAAAGGAAAGAGTGAATTGTGGAAATGAAACAATATAAGCCATGTATCAAGCTGATATTTTGCAGACAAAGACTATAAACTGAAGCTTCCCTTGCATCAATATATAGCCTACAACCCGACTAGGTCCTTCTTCCTGAACCGTTTATACTCAGACACTGAAAAGCAACAGGACACGTTCTCCCGAGTATAGAAAGAGTATTTAATGCTTCTTTGCTGTAGGTCAGTTTTATATCCTTCAAAACATCACATTAGATCTAATAGTGAGAAACATAAACACTTGTGTTAAATTGCTTCTTATGAATGGTCTATGATACAAGCAAAGGATTTATGCTAAAGCGACAAAAAAAGTGGCAAAATTGCAGGGATAATTTGGGAATCCAAAAGCTGGCTTCAGGTGTGACTGTGGAAAAGTCATGATGCTTCTGGGACCAAATTTTTATATCATACAATGGTAACTCGGATTTCGATGAAATCCTCTGAGCACCTCTTAAAGACAGCATGAAACAAGGTATTTTACCAGCAGCCAAAATATTCTCTATAACGGAGGATGACTTTTTTTTTTCATACACAGAAAGATAAGACACAAATACTGGAGATCAGTCAATGATTAAATAAAGTTTTCTCCTGCATGAAATACTGATGCAAGTTGCTAGGACACACAAAAGCTAACGGTGGAAGATATGTCTATCAAGGTTTAAATACTCAGAGGCAAAAGATAAATAAATAAATACTCAGAGGCTTCTAACGCAAAGCAATTTGAACCGGATCAGAAACACATTCACACCACACTCCGTGGGCAGCAAAGAGTCGTTTTACATTTAATTAGGCAAAAAAACGTCCAGCTGAATGGGTTAAAAATTGCCACTATTTCACAGTAAGTGATTTTCTTAACCCCCAAGGGTTCAAATTACTTTGGCAGGAAAAGCAATTATGCAATTAATAGGGGAAAAATCTCCAGAGCTCTGTAATTTGCAAAGAGGTAAAGGTTCTATGCCGGCCTGCAGGGGACAGCTGAGCTCTGAAGCTTTTTTTCTTTTTCTTTCTTTCTTTCTTCTTCTTTTTTCTTTTTCATTTTGACCACACCTGAAATAAAAACCAAGATATTTTGAGGAGTAGGAAAGCACAACAGGCCAGATAATGTCCCCGCCAGTATATTCGTGACAGGCTCGTCAGAGTGGATGCCTGCAATCAGAAGATTAAATACCCATTTACCAGCATCAGAGGAGAGTTTGGTTTTATAATGTATTGTCCTCTATTCCCCGGGAGGCTGCTTTGTTTGATAAAATGCTGAGTGTGGTGTAAAAATATCCCTCTCTCTGTAATTTGCACTCCTCTCCATTTAAAGCTATTCTTGCTGCAAACGAGAATTGAAAGCTGCTAAAATTAAGTGGTGTCAGTTCTCAATGACACTTTAATGATAGAGCGCTCAGCAAATGAGATGAGAATGAATTCCAGCATCTCTGCTAAAGATAGTAACTGGCCCCAAACACTAAGATGCTCCAGCTGGGCCACACTTCACCTGCTTCATTCATATTTAGTAGAATTTAAATAGAGAAACTGTAATTTAAATGGTCATAAAAAGAATGGTGAAAATAATGATGGCCACTGGGTCAAAGAAATCAGAGTTTGGGGTTGTAAGTCTCAGATGCTCTCTCTGCCTGAGCGTCATACTTCTCTCACCAAGATGCTCTCACCAACATAGGACATGGTATTTCAGGAGCGGAAATGTCCCATTGACCACGAAAGGCTTTTCTGATTCTGTGACCGAAAGGACAGAGGCTGTGGTTTGTTTTATTGAATGAGTAAATACTCATTAAAATCATTGGCTTGACATTCTTTGCATTGCTGTGTGCTGACAGACTTGAGGGTCTGAATTGCTCTGGTGTCACCACAGTGTCATTAGGACAATGAGGACTTTCTTTCGTTGCGGGGGAGAAGAGAAGTTGTGGGTAACAGCAACAACCCTCCCAACATGCCTCCTGCATCAGCCAACATCACACAGAAGGGATAATGAAGAAAACAAGAACCTCAGGGAATCACCCTCCCACCACAACCTCAAGCTCAAGTGGTCAGAATCTTATTTATTTTTTGAGACAGAGTCTCACTTTGTCACCCGAGGTACAGTACCATGGCATCATAGCTCACAGCAACCTCAATTCTCTTGCCTCAGCCTCCCGAATAGCTGGGACTCTAAGCGCCCACCACAGCACCTGGCTATTTTTAGATATAGGGTCTCGTTCTTGCTCAGGCTGATCTTGAACTCCTAAACTCAAGAGATTCACCCACCTCGGCCTCCCAGAGTGCTGGAATTATAGGCGTGAGTCATCGCGCTCTGCCCAGAATCATTTTTAGAGTCACAGGAACTTGAAGATAAGTTTACTAAAATTTTTCCTCACAGTCATATAACTTAATTACATGTTAATTTCAGCATCTAAGGCTACAAAGTCCACCCTAGGAAATTGTAAGCATTTAAGGTGATTACAATCTACATAAAGTGGTCATAGAAAAATCTAGACAACTGTATTTTTAATCAATAAACAGACATGTTTATACCAACAAGGCATAGAGTAAATGGATAAACACGTAAGGAAAAGACCACATTGTACCTGGAAGCCCTTTGGTTAAGCATGGCTTCCTGGAAGAGGTGAACTGGGTGTGGCCCTTGCAGAAGTTAAACACCCAAATAGGTGTATGAAAGATGCCTGGCAAGAAAAAAAAGTTGTGTGCTACAGATATGGAAGGACTGCCCTCACTGACACAGCGTGATAAGGAATAACAAGGGACAGGTGGGCCAGCTAAGGTGCATATTGCGGGAATACCTTAATTTCTACCTAAAGAGTTGGGACGTGATTTGATTAGTAACAAGAAGTACCATAGATCCCTGAGCACCTCATGAGAGTATTGTAGAAACTGAAGGAGATAACATAGGGGAAAGCAGCTAGTGCCACAGTGCCTGCAGGTAATGCACAATAAATGTTAGTCTGCTGCAGTGTTATCAATATTTCTGAATAGGGGTGAGATATAATGAACACGATGCTGCAGCAACAGTGATCTGTGCAGGATGAACCAAAGGTGGGAAGAGCTGGGCTCTCCATTGACAAGCATGGCTCACCATTGTGAGTGCAGACCATATGTCAGTAGATTTCCTAAAAGCTGCCATCTGCCACTGCAGCAATCTGATGGACCTCTGTCGCCTATATGATGCTGGCCAGAGACGTTCTAGACAGTGTATCCTACTGTAAAATGCAGTTCACACATGTTTCTTGAAATTACAGTGTGGTTTAGAAGCAGGCAGATGTGGCACACAGGAAACAAGAAAATACTGAGGCCCACTGATTGCATTTTTATGATAGGGCTTCATTAACAATCTGGAGAACACTGGAATTCCTTATGGAAAGGAGCCATAAATGCTTGCAAAAAATGCTCCAAGGTTTTAAAATGAATACCCATTTTTGCAATTGTATCATAATGGAAAATATTGAAATGATTTCATTTCTACATCTCTTGAGAACATTAGTGGTCTGACAATATAGCAAGGTTAAGCTAAGTCATGCTAGCCTCCTCTGAGCTTTCCTCCTCTTTTATATCCATCTATCAGTTTGGCAAAAGTCAAATAAGGGCTGCAATGCTTTATAATGTTATGGTAGCTGACAGTACCACCTATGATCTTTTACTTTAGACAATATTGTTAAAGTGGTTATGAGTTCTTAACATCAGGAAATGAGAGACACCCAAGTTAATTGTTTCCTTTTGCTGTTGTGGAATTATCTGCATAGTTTGGGTTTACTTTTAACTCATGGTAACTTTTCATCTACTTCACTGAGGTATGATGTATGTGTTATAAATGGATTTAAAATATACATTAGATATACAATTTAATAAGCTTTGACATGTTTATGTACCCCTGAAACCAACATCACAATGAAGAAAATGAATAGTTCTTCCATCCCCAAAAGATTCTTTATGCTCCTTCAAAGTCCCTGCCTCCTTCCATTTACAGCTTCAGGCAATCGTAGATCAATTTTTCACTACTATATATGACTTTGTGGTTTTTTAAGAATATTGTAAGAGCAGGATCATAGAGCATAGAGTCATTTGTGTCTTGCTCCTGTCTTCAGCCTGGGAATCCTGAGATCCATCCATGTTATTTCATGTGTCTGCAGTTCATTCCTTTTCATGATTCATTAGTGGATAGGAGGTCTATGGCAGTGTCCTGCTCAGTGGCATTCAGTACTGTTGTTGCGTGTTTTGTGTGCCATCATGACAATGTTGGAGCTTGAAATAGAGCAATGAACAATCATTAAATTTCTTGTTAAACTTAACCAAGAGTGGAAGCGCAATCAAGAACTTGTTACTCCATGTGTATGAAGATAATAGCATGAAGAAAATGTCAGTGTAAAAATAATTTTCTGAAAGAAGAAAAAGCATCACTGATGAAG
This sequence comes from Perodicticus potto, assembly GCA_963574655.1. Classification (NCBI taxonomy): domain Eukaryota; kingdom Metazoa; phylum Chordata; class Mammalia; order Primates; family Lorisidae; genus Perodicticus; species Perodicticus potto. Next base: position 30,358 of record CAUYRH010007361.1, read on the forward strand.
AGAGGTGAGGGCAGCCATTAGCCAGCAGAACTGACAAAAACATTGTAAAAATTCATTGAATTGTGGGTCAAAATTGTCGACTGACTGTAAGAAGCATAGCAGACCAAGTAAACAACAATAGAGAAATGGTTAGGACAATCTTAACTGAAAATCGTGCCATGAGAAAGGTGTGGCTCTCACATCACAACAAGGCACCAGCTCACACAGCACCATATGCGATGGAGTTTTTAGCCAGTGAACAAATAACTGTATTGGAACACTCTCCTCACCTACCCAATCTGGCCCACTACAACTTTTAACCCAAAGATAAAGGAAATATTGAAAGAGAGACATTTTGATGACATTCAGGACATCAAGAATAATTTGACAACAGCTCCAATGGCCATTCCAGAAAACAAGTTCCAAAATTGTTTTGAAGGGTAGACTAGGTGCTGGTCAGCACATAGCTTCCCAAGGGGGGTGCTTCAATGGTGACCATAGGGATATTCAGCAATGAGGGATGTAGCACTTTTTCTAGGATGAGTCTGCAACCTTGCCAGACCTTGTATACCACATTTTGCTTTTCTATCCACCCTGTAGTGAATGTTTATAATTTATGTGGCCTTGGCATCTATTTTGAATATAAGTTGGATTCTCTCATCTCACAAACAGGGCTTTGTCACCCTTGACAGTTTTCAGTTCTCTGCTTTCTCCTAGATTCTTGATTCAGTCAATCCAGATATCTGCTTTATACAACTGCTTCCTGTGAGACCTCTGAACACAACCTCCTTGGCTGCTGGGAATCCTCAGCATTCCCATTCCCACTCCAGTTCCTTCCTCCTCCTCATGGTGTTTTCCCCTGAGTGTGTCTGTGTCTCTGTGTCCAAAATTCCCTCTTTATAAGGAGAGCTGTCATATTGGATTTAGGGCCCACCCTGATCCAGTATGACCTCGCATGAACTTAATTTCATCTGCAAAACCATAATGAAATCACATTCACAAGCAAGGGATAGACATGAATTTGGTGGAAGAGGCAGAGCATTATTCAACCTAGCAAGGTAGATATTTGGGGTTTATAGTTTGGGCTCTTCCAAAATAGTTGTACCATTTTACTTTTCCACACATAATATATGAGAGTTTAGTTGATCCACTTTCTTGCCAACACTTGATATAGTCACATTTATTAGTATTCTTTTCTATGTTGATACAAATTCTTTGTCAAACCTATGGATTAAGAATATTTTCTTCTAGTCCATGGCTTGTCTTTTGCTTTTTTCTAAGGGCAAAAGTTTCTAATTTTTATAAAGCTCAATTTATCAATTTTATCATGGTTTGTACTTTCTATATCCTAAACAAGTGTGCCTACTCTAGAGTAACAAAAATTTTCCAGAACTTCTTCCTTCCAGAACTTTCATAGTTTTAACTTTGATATGTAGACTGACAAAATTGTTGAACTCCCACCATTTTATTTTTAGTAAAAGTTTCAGAGATTATCTCAGTCTGCTTTGTGCTGCTGTAACAGCATACTGGAGACTGGGTAATTTATGATGAAGAGAAGTTTACTGTCTCTCAGTTCTGGAGGCTGGGAAATATAATATCAAGGTGCTAAAGTCTGGTGGGGGCCTTCTAGCTATGTGGCCACATGACAGAGGGAAACACATGGCAGAAAGGCAAAGAGCAGGTGAGATAGAAAGAGCAAAAGGGGCCCAACCCACACTCACCATAACAGACCCTCACCCGCGGGGATGCCATCAGTCCATTCATGACTGCTGAGCCCTCATAAACTAAACATTTCTTAAAGGTTCCACCTCTTAATACTGGTACAACAGCAATGAAATTGCAATGTGAGTTTTGATGTTGACAAAGCCATAGCATAGGTGTTTTATACACAGACAGTGGTACCAAAAAACGTATACACATTTTAAGAAAGGAAAATACCATTGAATTTGTAATACTCAAGTCATGTTTGACTTTGGCAATTATAAGAGGTACTAAACATTGGCTTATATTCATCTTTTATTGTTTGTATATATTGAGTAGTATAATTTTAATACAGTTTTTTCCTTTCATAAAATACATACATGTTTTTGGGCACCCTTTGAAAATATGAAGTATTTCTACTTATCTTAAAAACATTTATAAACTTTCCATAATTCTTAAAAATTTTTTTATGTTATTGCCTTTTGCATGGTAGAAGTAATACATGTTCAGTAAAACATACCTATGTTAATTAGTATTAATTACATTAATATATATATAATTATATATACATTGTGGTGCCTGCCACAATGCCTGGCTATTTTTTTGTTGCATTTTGGCCAGGGAATGGGTTCAAACCCACCACCCTCGATATATGAGGCGGGTGCCCTACTCACTGAGCCACAGATGCCACCCTAGAATAATAGTATAAAGGGAAAGAAAATTAAAATATCTATACTTTTGCTGTATTTCAGATAATAGTCTCAACTGAGTCCAGGCAAGGAGTTAGATGTGTGGGCAAATCATTTTGGAGCCTCCATCGCAGCCCAGTCACCAGTTGAACACCACTGAATGACGTTAGTCAATGCCACATGGAGTCAAGAATTGTCCAGTGGAGCTCTGCTCAAATTCCTGTTTCTAACCCATAAAATAACAACACATAGTAAAGTAGATGTTTCCAGCCACTAAGTTTTGGGAGCAATGTGTTAATTAGCCATCAATAACTAGGACAATATCTTTAATTAAACCTTTGAGTTTAAAAAGTAGATTTAATATTGTTTGTAAACCTTGGCTCTGGTGCTCTAAAAACCATTTTATAAAATTAAAAATTATACTTAAAAATAGATAAGCTACTTTTTAGTCTGTAGATATCCTTATATTGGGTTTTATCAAAGAGAGTAATTTCTAAACTGAAATAAAATATTTCTTAAACTAAGTGAGGTGTCGGATTTGTGTGTTAAGGAATTTTGAGTCCAGCTAAGCACTGAATTTGGAATCCGAGATTTAGTCTCTAGGTCTCCCACTTACAGGCCCTGTAGCCTGAGAAATGCACTTTGCCTCCTGTAGATTCTCCCAAATCATATGCTTAGCTTTAGTTTTCTGACCTACCGACCTTTCCCAACTAGTTCTAATAGTTTTTCAGTTGATTCTCTTGGATTATTTTAGTGCCTACATTCCCTATGGTGACCTCTGATTAATCTCTCTCTTTACAGCAAGTGATCTCTTAAAAATCAAATCTGATAAGGTTCAGCCCCCCACTTGAACCATTGAGTAGCTCCTTATTGTGCTGGTCTGAAAGGCCTGTCTGATCTGACCCACACTCTTTCGATCCATGCTCTCATCAGATTAGGTACTGCTATATCCCACCCTGCTTTAGGCCACCTTGGAGGCTTTTGCAAATGCTGTTTCCTCCATCTGGAATCTTCTTTCCTCCATTCTTGACTTAGTTAACTGATATTCATCCCTAAGGTCTCAGAATAGAGAGACAAGTCTACTTCAATCCCATTATAAATTTTATGTTATACATGTCCATGAAATCTTAAAACTTTGGAGTGATTTGCCTTATTACACACACATACATATTCCTAAATATTTCTTTTTCTTTTGCAGTTTTTGGCCAGGGCTGGGCTTGAACCCGCCATCTTCGGCATATGGGGCCAGCGCCCTACTCCTTTGAGCCACAGGCGCTGCCCCTCAAATATTTCTTAATTGATGAAAAAGTGAGAGAATTATGCTTTTTGACTCTTTTAATCCTCAAATTATTTCCTTTGGGAGCTGAAATAATAATTTTCTTCCAAAAACTGTCTGGTAGCTTCCGTGTAGCGTCTGTAGCTTTTTTGATGGTCCTGGATGGACATATTAGGGAAAATAGGCAAAATAAATTCAAACTTTGGATGATTTGGGCAAGTCGAGAGTTGCCCATGATTTACTAAATTGTGACTTTTTGAAATCAAAAATATGGTAGAGGTTATCTGTACTAACTACCGTTTTGTCCCTACTCCCCAGTTGTGCAGAAGAAGCAGCTAGAACTTAGTTACATAACAGCTGCAGATGGCAGAGACAGGTTAGACACTGGGACTCCTCCTGATCCTGGTTGTTATACCTCATTGAATCAAAAAGTCAACTGGACTTGTGTGGCTGTGTGAGCATGTGTACGAATTTCACAAGGCAGGCAGAGTAGTCCTGCTAACTGAGACCGCAAAACAATTACACCTGATATTTTCTAAAGTTGAGGGGTGCTGAAGGTAAACCTCAGCACCTACTACAGTATCTTCAGAGTTGATGACCACAGAATCCTGGCAACCAGTAAACCAGTGGAAGTCTGGATCTATTACCTCCAAGTTCCATTTTTTTTTTTTCCTCTTCCTCCTGTTTCATGACTTCCGAGACTTCATTTGAGTTAGATGATACTCTTTTTCTGAATAACCTTCATCGGGTGGCCCCTGCAAGAGGGCATCATTCTCCAAAATGTTCTTTCTGAACCTGAACCCTAAATGGTCTATTTTTAGCGGCAGTTAAGAAGAAAAACATGGTTAAGAGAAATTCATAGTATAATTTGAATGAAATGAAATTTATTAACTTATTTAACTCTCTAAATGGATTGTAGGGGCAAAGAGGTTTTTTTCCTTCATATTCCTTCTTCTCTCCACTTCACTATGACTTAGATGAAGACCAGAAAAATATTAGTAATCTAACACATAATTCTGAAAGCTGTTTTTGTTTATATTTACTTTTGTTTTTGTTTGTTTCTGCCAGATGAAGAGAGAATATGTCATCACTGGATCCATTATACAAATTGCAACATACGGACACAAAATGATTTATTTGATAACAAAACTTGGCAATTCTTAAATAAGCAGAACTAGAATTATTTGCACCAGTTTATGTGCAGACTAGTAGATAAGCAATAATTATTTAATGTGTTTTCCTCCCTGGAAATGGTATAATTTACTCCAAGCATTATTTTAAACAAACAGTCCCAACTTTTCTATTTGGTGTCTGTTGGATGAAGGAAAAGTTACTTGAATTCACAATGCCTCAGTTTCCCTCTTCATACCCTCAACAATAAACATGTGGATTACCCCCAATTTTTTGGCCATGGTTTTAGGCCCTTGAAATATATCAGTGAATGAAACAAAGGAGCTTACATTCTAATGGGAAGAGATAATAAGCAATAAATGTAATGAATTAGCAAATTTGTAGTATGTTAGACGGTAGGAATAAAGAATCTTCTTGAGAATACAACATTGGAGCAAATACTTGAAGGACGTGAGGAAGTTGGCCAAGCAGGTGTCTAGCTGGAGGGCAGTTCAGAAAGAAGAGGCAGTCAACATAAATGCCCTGAGGTGGGAATGCAACCGGAAGGGGATAGGAGATGAAGTGGTAAAGTGAGGAGGAGCCAGATCAAGCAGGAACTTGAATAGACTCTTTTATTCAGAGTTGAAATGGGGAACTATGGAAGGGTTTTGAGCACAAATGCCACATGATCTGAAATACATTTTGACAAAATCATGCTAGTTTCTTTTTTGAGAATAGATGGATGATCAAAGGTAAAGGAAGTATGAAGCATGGTGGGCATCACGGCAGGAAAACGAAGTGGTTAGAACCACAGTGGTACAATGAAGGTGGGAGGAGTTGATCAGATTTGTTTAGAAGTCAATACAGTGGAATTTCATGGTGAAAAACACACTTATATCATGTGTAAAAAGTAGAGGAGCCAAGGATGACTACAAGACATTTGACCTGAGAAAATAGAGAAATGGAGTTGCTATCAACTGAGATGGGCATAAATACATGTACAAGTAATGCAGGAAAAAGCAGATGGTCAACTTTGGATATATTGAGTGAGGAATATAAATTAGGCATCTAAGAGGAAATATCAAGTAGACAGTGAAGTTTAGAGTTTAGGAAATATCCAGAAGATAGTTAAGTTTAGAATTTGAGTGAAAGATGTAAATTTGGAAGGTGTTGTGATAAAGATGTATTTAAAAGTCTTGAGACTGGATGAGATCAACAAGAAAAATGGTATACATTAAGAAAAGGACCAAGGATTAGCCAAGACCATTTTAACATTCAGAGGCCTGGAAGAAGAGAAGGAAGAAACAAAGAAGAATAAGGAATTATTAGTGAGGTAGAAGAAAAGCTAGAATAGTGTAGGGTTCTGAAAGCTACGTCAAGAAAGTTTATCAAAGAGGAAATGATCAACTGTCAAATGCTGATGGGCCAAGTAAAATGAAGGTAGAATATCAATCACAAGCTTTCCAAAAGAGTTTACCAGTGACCAAGAAAAGAGTACTTTAGATAGAGACCTAGAAGAGAAGTGGAATAGAGTAGGTATAATAGAGAATGAGAGGATATTAATTGCAGACAGAAGACATATAGACAACTTTTCCTGGGAGTTTTGCTGCAAAGAAATGGCTCAGTGCCTGGAATGGAGAATTTTTTTAAACACAAGTTATCTTGAAAGGCTCTTGTAGTAGCTGTATACATTGACCAAAATGAATGTATATTAGATCTAAATTGTGCAGATTATAGTACTTAAACAGAGAGAGAATTAAACACATTTGACTTGTGGAGGGAAATATGTCTTGATAGAGGTCACATTGATTAGGAATGCTTTGGTTGCAAATCACGGAACCCTTCTAGAACCAACTTAAGCAAAACAGAAATCAATTAGAAAAATGAGTTGTTATAGAATCTGAGGGCACAGATACAGCTGTCCTTTGGAACAGGATTGACTGAGGGACTATATACCTCTAGTATTGTTCTTCATCTGTACCTCTACTTCTCTCTGTCCAGCTACTTTGCTCATTTCTTTTTGTTTTGCAGGTAGATTTTCTCTGTCTCTCTTGGTTAAGGGCTAGGACACACCTCCATTAGAAACCTCCCATCCCTGAAACAATTTTCCTCATTGTCCAAACCTATGGTAAGTGCCATCACTAACCCAAGCAATTGAAATCATGGGGGATGCCTTATATTAAGCTCCGCTTTTAACAATGAAAAGTGTAAGCACAACACAGTTGAAGAAATCTTCTGAATACAACAAAAGGAGGTGCAATAAGGATGGTTAAGATATGTCAAAACAATAAATAATTTACACATGTATAGAGAATTCACAAAAATATGTGTTTATATATGTGCATGTTTACACACATATGCACATGTACATAAATACACACTTATATTTGGCTTGGGATTTTATCATATGACTTTAACAGAACATTTATCGTCTTAATTATGATTTAAATAAAATTGATTGATATTCAATTAATAGTGAGTTTAGACAGTATGGAAATGGCTGGATAAACAAGGAAGTTTCAGTAGTTACCACACATGCTTCCAATCTCGTTTTCCAGATGAAGATATTGAGCTACTGAGAACCAGAGTGACATACTAGTAAGATCTTTTAGCTGGTTACCAGAAAGCCAGAACTTTTTTCATTTACTTTAATCCTACCAAATGCACAAATACTGCCCAGTGCTAAACTTTGCTACAAAACACATAATATTCACACAGATAACTACTACATATGTATGTCTGTATGACACTATCTTCATCTTTAAAAATGAACTGATGAAAATCATAATTGTTGCATGAGTTGAAATTTTAAAGTATGTATTTATGTATGTGTCTTACAGTTTATGATGCTTGGAAAACAACAGTTTGACTTGTTGTAGCAGCGTTTATTATAAATGTGAGAAAAACAACCTTGAATCAAATGCACATTACAAGGCAGGGAGCTGGACTAGAGCCCTCTAGGAGCAGGGAGGTGACAGCAGGTCATCTGCACCCAAGTTCCCTTCAGCTCCAGCATGTCTCTAATGGCAGATTAACCCTTTTAGACAGTGGGAAGAGAGAAAGCAAGCGTGTTCTCATATTGAGCTAATCACAGGCAGCATTACACCAGCAGAGCCATCTTGCTATTATCTTATCACATCTTATCTTGTGTCACATCTTATTAGATTTAGGATACTATTATCCTACTTACTTTGGAAATTTGCATTGTCCTCTCATGGCTAATGCCAAACGTTAAACTATAGACATTTTTGGATAAAGAATTGAACTGATGTCCTTAACAATTATATAGGAAAGGTTTCAGGATTTTAAGTCTGCCTTAAGTTCCGAGTCTGACTCATCATCTGTTCATAGTGGATACAGTTCTTTATCTCTTTATACCTCAGCTTTCTCTTTTTTACATAAAAGAGATAATAATAGCTGCTTGGTCTGAGTTGTTTACCAAAATATGTTCAGGAATGAATATAAAGTGCCTAGCATCTAACTGCTGCTAAAACAGAAGAGAATAGAATAAAAAATATTTCTTCCCTTGTCTCTACCTGCTGTAGCCTGAAGGGTTGTGTCCCCCCAAAACTCCTATGTGGAAATCTAATCACCAACGTGATGGTACTTGGAAGTGAAGCTTTTAGAAGTGTTTTGGTAATGAGTGTGGAGCCCTTACGAATGGGATTAGTGGCCTTGTAAAAGAGACTCCACAGAGCTGCCTTGTCCCTCCCACCATGTCAGGATGCAGCAACAAGGTGTCGCTTATGAACCAGAAAACTGGCCCTCACCAGACGGTGAATATCTGCTGACACTTTAATTTTGGACTTCCCAGGCTCCAGAATTGTTAGAAAGAGATTCCTTTGGTTATAAGCCACTGGGTCTATTGACATTTTGTTATAGCAGCCCAAACAGACTAAGACACCATCCTCCAGCCCCATATCCGCATCTCCTTTCTAATCCCTACTTTTGCCCAAACTCTGCAAGTTTACAGTAAGAATGGCGAAATAATCCCAGCACTTTGGGAGGTGAGGCAGGTGGATTGTTTGAACTCAGGGGTTCAAGACCAGCCTGAGCAAGAGCAAGACCCTGTCGCTCCTAAAAATAGAAAAACTAACTGGATATTGTGGCAGGCGCCTATAGTTCCAGCTACTTGGGAGGTGAGGCAGGAGGATTTTGCTTGAGCCCAGGAGTTTGAAGTTTCTGTGACCTTCAAGATGAGTGAAGTTACACACATTACTCAGAATCTCACTTACCCTAAAATAAGTTTTTCAGTGCACAATTCCTGTCACTTTTTGCTTCCTGTTTAGCAGACAATCTTTCATTATTAATCTATGATTCTAAAAAAGATAAAAGAATCTATAGTCAAGTTGTCCAAAACAAAAAAAAATTATCCAAATGATGAACACTTTATTCACTGCCTTCTCAACTATATCAAAACCCAATCATTTGTTTTTTAAATAGTTCAGCTGAGAAGAAATCTGAGCAGATCCATGATATTGTATATATTTGGTCTTTGTTTCTGTTTCCTGACACGTAGCTCCGAGAATCCTTAGAACCATCAGAGTGGCAAGTGTATTTTGTATGTTCATGAGCTGACTGGCAGCTGGATTCCCTTAGATAGTGTCGAAATGGGGGCTGGTTGCCAGGGGAGCCAATCATGTGATTAGAGGATTGGAACTTTAGTTTCACCTCTGGGAAAGAGAGGCACTGAGGATTAAATTGATCACCAATGGCCAATGATTTAATCAGTCATGCCTAGGTAATAAAGCTTCTCTAGAAACCCAAACGGACTGAGTTCTGGGGGCTTCCAATGCTGATCATGTGGAAGGTCCTGGAGGGTGGTGCCCCTGGAGAGAATATGAAAGCTCTGTGCCCCTTCTTCATACCTCACCCTATGCCTCTTTTCCTCTGTATGTTCATCTGAGTCATGAAAACAAACAAAGCAAAACAAAAAACAGCAGAGGTCCTAACATAGCTGCCAATCTAGTTTTAGTTATAAGGGAATCTTGATTGCTTTATGCACAGTTCACACTTAATAGAAGCTGTGATTTTCCTCAACACTCAGTCAAATTTTACTTGATACTCCACTACATGTTCATGCTATTTAATAAGGGACACACCTTACATACATGAACATAAATACATACCTATAATGTGCATGATGCATAGACTTATACATGTGACTATATGAATAACTGTTTTTGTCAGCTGACTTACAAGCTAGCAGGAATACTGTAAAAGTGAAGACTGAGGCAAACCTTACAATATAGACTACATTATAATTAAAATATCAGTAACATAAATTTTTATGCTAAGATTGACTGTATTTTTTAGCAATATTTGAGGCAAAATAAAGATCATGATGATCAAAATATGAGAAAATGTACAGTTTCATGAAGTGTGTACTTCCTTATAATGCAATATAATTTGTAATATTTTGTCAAGGTGGTATCTTAATTTCATCTTAAAATATTTTTAATATTAGGCGGCACCTGTGGCTCAACCGAGTAGGGCACCGGCCCCATATGCCGGAGGTGGTGGGTTCAAACCAAGCCTTGGCCAAAAAAAAAAAAATTTAATATGAAATATATCTTAAATTATTATGGATTACCAATATAAGTTCTTATTTATACCAAGCAAATAAGATATGCGTGTCATTACTAGGCAAGATATGTTCATTCTACAGTTGTAGACTTTAAAAATGCACAATGCATTTTTTAAAAGAAAGCATAAAATTATTTAATCAAAATGATTCTAGTGAATTTCTGCTATTTTGATGGCTAGATTTAGATATCACATGGGAAATTTTCTGATATAAATCTATAGGGACACAGGGAATGAAAAATAAAACAGGATACCATAAGGCTATTTCCAAAAATATCAATGTTTAATTGACTTTTTATATTTTCATTGTAAAATATAACTTTGCATAGATAGAGCCAAGAAGATTTTCTTCACACATGAGCTGTGTATATAGTATTTACTGAATTCCCCCAATTGAATCCAATTTTGGCCCATTCTCTCCTTATATTATAATTAAGAACTTATATTAATGATACATACATATGACACTTCAGGGACCTACTGTAGGCATTCTTTCATTCAATAAGTATTTATTCGGTACTTGCAATCACCAAGCACTGAGATACAATATGGAGCAAAAGCAAGTATGATCCCTTCCCTAATGTAGCTTATAGTCTTATAGTCTAGTAGGGGAGAGAGTCCTTAATCAAATAATGATAGAAATATGTGCAAAATTGCAGCAATGGTAAGTAAAATGAAGGAGAGGTTTGTGATGCTACAGAAGCATCCTTTAGCAGAATCTGACTTTGTCATGGACATTAAGAAAGGCTTTTCTAGACTTGAAGTGAGCTCTGAAGAAGTTAATTCAGAAAATGGAGTTCCAGGGCGAAGGCCTAGAATATGCAAAAGCTGCGGATGTGTGTGCGTCAGATAAGGCTGGGGAGAGAGAAACATGGGTGATCTTTGTTTAAGAGGATACTGAAAAGGTGCATTCAGACAAGACCAAGTAGCCCATTTGAGGCCTTTTACCTTTAATCTTAAAAAACAAACAAACAAACCATGAAGCATTGAAGGGTTTTAAGCCTTAGAGTGGCATATTCAGACTCACATTTGATAAATGACAGTTTGACACCTGCTTACGGTGAGATGTAAAGTGGATAGGGAGCAAAATGACAACTGACATTGGCTTGACAACTCAGGCCAATTAGTAAAATATGTGATAAATGATTAAAAATAAAGGTAGCTTAGAGATACAGAAAAGTGTTTATATTCAAAATATGACTCTAAGGACTGTGGCTCACGGGAACCCAGGCAGAAGGATTGCTTAAGCTCAGGAGTTAAAGACCAGCCTGAGCAAGAGTGAGACCAAGTAGCAGTTCCAGCTACTCAAGAAACTGAGGCAGGAGGATCTCTTGAGCCCAGGAGTTTGAGGGAAAAAAAATTATATATATATATACATATACACATATATTTATAACCAGAAGATTTTGTACACACACACACACACACACATATATATAAACCAGAAGATTCTATTTTGGGGCATGATAGTGTAACTTCTATCAGAATTATCTTTTTGAGTATGCAGGTATAAAACTGAACAAAACATATGCTACACTATTTTCAGATGTTAAATAACACACAGATTTGAGAGAAGGAAAATTCATAACGTAAGCTTCCCAAATGACATAGCCCTGTGAACAGAGGCACTTTCCCTACTGCTAGTGCAGGAGGTGGAGCTGAAATAGCAGCAGCCACACTGAGCTGATGGAGAGAGGTGCTGAATTTGAGGAAATCTGTAGGACAAAACATCAAGAAAAGGGAGTTGTGCAAGAGTTGGGGGAAGGTCACTAAAAATCTGCATTGGAAGTCCACCTTGATCTCTTACTTCAAGGCTAAACTGTACATGAATGAGAAAGACTCTGCAGGACCTAGTAGTGTGACAGCTCAGGAATGAAATGCCACACGGTGATATTGGAATCATATAGGACTGGGAGACATTGAAGATCTAGCTATGCCAGAGAAGATAGCCTTCATGAACCCCTCATGCATAGCTGAGAGGCCTAAAGAGTTTATAAATAAGGTTGATGCTGCTTTTAAGGGGTAAAGTCAAAACCAAGAGAGTCACCCTAACAAAACATAAAACCAAGATCAACAGGTTCAAAGCATCATCTTCCAGAACAAAATAAAACACCATCTAAAAGAAGCTAACATAATCTAGAATTTCTACAAGATATTACCCCAAATTTCTAACATATAATTTTAAGAATTTCAGGCTTGTAGGAAAATATGGTCCATAGTCAAGAATAAAGTAATTGGCTGGGGGTGGTAGCTCATGCCTGTAATCCTAGCATACTGGGAGGCAGAGGTGAGAGGATTGCTCAAGCTCAAGAGATGGAGACCAACCTGAACAAGAATAAGATCCCGTCTCTACTATAAATAGAAAAATTAGCTGGGCCATGTGGCGGGAGCCTGTAGTCCCAGCTACTCAGGATACTGAGGTAGAAGGATTGCTTGAACCTAGGAATCTGAGGTTGCTGTAAGCTAGGCTGAGATGTCACAGCACTCTAGCCTAGGCAACATAGTAAGATTCTGCCTCAAAAAACAAGGAAACTAAAAGGAAATTAAGAACAGTTAAGAGAAAAAGAATATGAGATGTCTCAAGTATTGGAATTACCAGTCTTTAAAAGAGTCACTTGGTGGGTGGAGCAAGATGGCAGCCGAGTAACAGCGTCCTTGCGGCTGGGCACGGTGAGACTTGGGAGAGAAGACTTCAGGCATCTTTGGCAGGCAGGATCTGCCCAGGGACCTCCCCTTGGGGACACAGGGAGACAGCGTGAGGCTTCTGGACACCCTGAGGAAGGCAAAAGCGGTGGAGAGTGGGCAAGTGGTTGCATCTGTTCATTCCGTCTGATCCTGTCGGTGGCTGTGGGTGGGGCAACAGTGGGACTGCAGGCTGGAAAGGCCTTGCCTGTGAGCTGTTTGGGTTTCTTTTGGACTTGGCACTCAGTTGAACTGCCTTGGGAGAACTTGGACAGGAATGTGGGGGGTTTTGAATGTTGTCTGGGTCCCCAGACTGGGCCACCGAGCCAGACGGAGCTGCCAGTATTTGGTGGTTGGCTGTGTGGAGCCATTGTGGGAAGAACTGCCCTGGCAAGCTCCACCCTCAGGGTCACAGAACAGGCATCGGGTGGGAAGGAGTAATCTAGTGACTGAGCAGCCTAAAGGTGGGGACTGAGATGCCTCACAGCCTTAGCCCTCAGGGGCATAGGGCGAGATTGGTTTTGACACACTGGGTAAGTGGATAGCCACTTAAGGAGTGATCCCAGCCACATCGCTTTCCTGGGAAACCTTCTGCTTAGCCCAAGTGAGCAATTTAAAGTGTCTCCTAAGTAGGCTAAGGAGGATTTAAGCTCTCCACCCTGCAGGGTTTGAGAAATCATTAGAAACACAGGGTCACTCCCTACAAAGATCCAGTAAAAACAGAGTGATTCTGCCAGGGTCTGATCTGGGAGAGACACCTCC